>JADLZK010009401.1:0-38030 GCA_015847255.1 Hyparrhenia diplandra
TGGGCCTTTAACGGGCCTTCTCCTTCCAGAAACTGAGTTTCGCTTGGGCCTTCTCCTTCCAGATTTGTTTTTTTTTCGATTTCTCCTACCAGAAGCTGAGACGAGCTTATAGCCATGCGCGCATGTGCAACGTCCTAAGGTAAAATAATAATAATAAAATAAATTTTTAATTTTTTTTTTTTTGCGACCACGCCGTTGCGTATTTCATTAATTAAGTAGAGAAAAGTTCAAACAACAAAATGCAACGGTAATCAAACCATTACCGATGCAAACCTAACCACTACTTGGATACCTCAACCTGGGATTACATATTGACCAATTTTGCGACAAACCAAACCACCGACAGGTTAGCTAGGTCTCCCCCGTCGGCGATCCCCTTTAAGATTGAGGTCCATAGCGAGAGGTCGAAACGGCCATCAAGAAGTAACCCGTAACGGGCGCCGCTAGCCGGTGGCATGCCACGCCGAAGATGGACTGAAGCTTCTCCTCAACGGTTGCCGGAGCCTCTCCCCGTGGCCCACTCCCCGGCCCAACTTCCGAGAGCAAGAGGTTACGGGCCCGCAAGGTCGCATTGGTCGCCCCGGACGCGCCGCGGCGCGGCCACTCACGACGGCGGTGTGAGTGGAGCCGAGTGCGCGCCCCGACAAGCGGCCCCGGAAACTTGAGAAGAGGTGATGCTAGCGCACGCACACCCTGTCTTCAATCTCACTTAGGGACGCTAGGCTCACCGAGGAGGCGGCGGTGGCGCCGCCACACCCACGAGGAGACTTTCGAGGCTGCTCAGGGCGTCGCGTGGCGCATAACCTCGTCCTCGGAGACACCGGAGGCGGCCTCAGGAGCAGAGGTACCTCCCGCATCGATGGGGCCTCCTCGAACGCCGACAACGGCAGCCCGAGGACGCAAACTCGCCGCCACTCAGCTCGGCCCACCCAACCGGCACGGAGGCGGTTCTTGGAGCGCGGGCCCCGGCGCAGGGGCGCGGTGCGTAGCTCTAGGAGACGGTCTCTCAACAAGCATGGGGTCCCCCCAGCGGGAGGCTCCACGGCCACATCGCGCCTCGCTCGCTAACGGATCGGCACGGTCATCGTGGCTCGGCGGTGGCGACTCCCAAAATCATTGGAGTCGGGCCAGCGATGCGCGTCGCGCTGCTGGCCGCCCGGGGTGTCGTCGGCGTCGCCCGGCGACGGCGGGCGCGACGACGGGCGACCGTAGCCGGCGTCCCCCAAATGCGTGTGTAGTGCCACCCGATGAAGGGCGCCACCGACAGCGCCCGATGTCGGGCGAGCGAGAGCGGGCCAAGCTCCCTCCAACACGTCGGGGCCGCGTGCGCCGACGCGCCGAGGGTCCGGGCCGCCATTACCACTGTCGACACCATGGTGTGGGTGCGTATGCGCGACGACTTCCGGCAAGGGCGCGAGGTGGACGGCGAAGGTGATGGAGCTTACGATCCGGCTTGTGTCTCGTGCCGGCGAGGGAGCGCAGGGGGACGCAGGAGGTGCACCGCGGCGATGTGGTCGCACTAGATAGTTGAAGCAGAGGCCGACGAGGCGGCAGGCACAGGGCCGGCAACGACGGAGAGGTGGTGCGTGATGGGCGCCTTCGGCGATGTCTTCGAACAAGCGTGAGCCGCTCGCCGCCAACCCCGGCGCGCCGAGGTACGTGGCATCGGAGTCGGCGGGCGACGAAGAAGACTGGCCGAAACCGCAGTTATCCGCACCCGCCGACCGTTGAGGGCCGAGACGCTAAGAAAGCGTGCACGCGGGCGGTAGGGGTGCCATCAAGGACCATCGCCCTCCCGGTCCCGACACGACCGGCGGCGATAACAACGAAGATGCCGCCCCCACCTTGGTGGGAGGTGATCGGGCGAGAGCGAGCTTGAATCCGCCAAGACGCCGCCACGGGGGCGGGGAAGAGGGCGGCATCTCTACGGTCCGACGGGCGGCCTCCGTGCACGACATCCGGGCGGAGGGGAGGAGGGTAGCTCGTCGCCCGGGCGTCCCCCGTCATCGCCCCCACCGTCGATGCTTAGTGCGCCCCGAGCGACTCGGGGTGGAAGGGCGCAAATGGGGGCCCGGGGAGGACATCGGGCCGAGGTCGGGGCGACGGTTGGGCGAGGAGGACGTCGGGACCGTAGAGCGCCGTCGCGACCCACATCGTCCCGTCGGGGGGCGCCCTCGGCGGCGAGAAGCGATCCGTCCGCGGATGCCAAGGGCCCGACCCTCGCCGGGGTCTTGTGCTCGCGCGTTCGGCGTACCGGCGGCCGGCCACCGTGGGCGGCGGAGGTGAAGCGGGCTCCGATCGCTCGGGAGGGTGACAGCGCAGGACGGCGAGGTGCTTGAGACCGACGCCTGCATCGCGGCAGCGCGCCTCCAGGCGACCCGCAACGCCGGCCCCAAAGGCGACTGGGGCGGCGGCATCATCCGCCCGGAGCAGCGGGGCAGCGGCTATCTGGAGGGGAGGGCCGCCGCCAGCCCCAACCACTACAGGTTCGGCGCGGACGGAAGGGGCGGCGCGCCCATCCGGCCCGGCCGCCACGGCGGCCGCGCGAGGGAAGGCGCCGCGCTGTGGCCCATCCATACCGCGGGCGGCCGACGGAGGGGGTGGCGGCGGCGGAGGTAGCAACCGCGACGCCATTTGCGAAGAGTCCCGACACGCTACGGAGGGCGACAGCGCTGGAGTCCGACACGAGGGGAGGGTCCCGACGCAAAGGGACCGCAGAGGCGGGGAGGGGCCGGCCGCCGGATCCGCCGCTGCACCGCCGGATCCAGCCCCCGCAGACGGGAAGAAGCGGAGTGGCGAGGACGACGGGCCATGGCCGACGAGCTTCGCACGCCGGGGCCCGCTCACGTGCTGGGAAGGGAAGCAACGATGTTTTTGGGGAGGCGGGGAGAGGGAGAGGGAAGGTGAGGTGATGGTGGAGGAGGTGGCGGGCGCCGGGGCTGGGTGGCCGCCGGCGCGCCGGCGTCGGCGCCGCACGCCAGGCGCCGCTTAGCACAGCGGTCGGGACGGTCTCGCTAACACAGATACCTATTCAAAAGTTGTTTCTTATAAATTTTTAAAATAGCTTGGCGGTTAAAGGACTTTTCAGAGGTTTATGTATCCACATCAATCCCCACGAAGCTAGTTTAGCTTCCTCTTTGTTTGTTTTTTTTAAAAAAATGTTAGTTTAGTTTTGACCTAGATCCATTCAACACGTGTGAATCGACATGAGCATTCAAACAAGTCCTAAACAAAGTTCACCTGTTGGTGCTTGAAATGCAAGGAATTTATACATTCATGTATGGGTATCCATAGGCATCGACATTTATCACAACAAGTATGAGTATGTTACCAGCAGATACATGTGTCGGTGAAAGTTTAGTTGTTAGAGGCATAGCAAGCAAAATAATATTCTTATAGCCAAACTAATCAACATTTTTGATGATATGGAAAAGAGGATGGAGGAGTCAGAGAAGAGATCAGTTCTCATACGAGCAACAAGTTAGGAACATTTGCAGCGGTGGGCTCGACAAAAGTGCATGTGAGGTGAAATTAAAAAAAAAAATCTTATGTTAGATAAATAGAAGAGAATTCTTAACTCTTATAACTTTATTTAACGCAGTAATACTTTTGCTTTTTATACAGCAGAAGCAGCTCCGATCAACGAGTACGGCGGGGTGACCGTGCGTGCCATTTCACATTGTACACTGAGCAAGTCTCTAAGAAAGTTGTCGCTGTTGGCTCGACAAGGAACGGATTGGCGCTTGCAGATAGGCCGGCCTGGGCTTCGACCGCTGAGGCCGAACATCCGATCTGATCCGAAGCGTGGCACGTCGCTCAAGGATGTGGATGGCGTGGCACGTCGCTCATCGAGGCTCATTTGGGAAATCCCTAGACGCCCGTACATAGATCAAGGATGAACAGGACCCTCCGGATTCGCTAGCAAAGTCCACAATCAACTTTGAACAGAAAAAGTGTCACGAACGACATAATTTGAGAAAAACAAAAGAAGAAGAAGGAGGGAGAAGTGGCATGATCGAGGTCCCAGCGACAGAGAGATCCTCGCAGAATGATTACTGATTATTATTACACTGAGATTTTTTTTTTTTTTGAGGCAATATTACGCTGAGATAACAAAGCTACTGTATATTGGCAATCGCTCGTTGCTCCATGCAGGCCACGGCCTGCTCCAAGATCTCACAGCCTGGGTCCGGGCCCACCGGTCCGCTGGCCAGCCAGCCCAATGTTTGGCGGGGCGTGCGAACTCGCGACGGTGGAGGATATGATGACCCTTTCCCCAGATGATCGACAATGAACTCGCGACGGTAACAAGAAGTGGATGGAGATCAAATTCAAGGCATGCTTGTTGTCACAAAAAAAAGAAGAAAAAAAATCAAGGCATGCTGACATTATGAGACGTCGAATTCAAGAAAACTGTGGCGTGCAAGCCAACCATGGTGGCCGGGTAGCATTAGCAATAATAAAAAAAACGATGCTTGGTTTTGACATCTCCACAGCTGGTCGATGTATATTTTGCAGTTTTTGACGTCTCCACCCACAGCTGGTCGATCGCCATCCATAGAAGTAAGCCCAAAGGTCTAGCTTGGCCCGACCAAACCACGATACAAAACGATCAACTTTGGATAGGTACAGGCAGAGTACATATGTGCCATCTCATCCGTTCGTGTTGTAGTGCCACAGGATATATGCTGATGCATGCTTGTCTAATCGCTTTCGTTTAGCAAATCGAGGGAATACTTTTTTCGAACTGACCTGGGCCACGGGGAAAAAAAAAAAAAGATGCTGCCGGTGTAATCCTTCTTCTTCTTTCTTATAATAATTTGTGTAATCATCAAGAGTATATGATTCTTGATGAGTATACGTACTACTAATTGTATTTTCTTGGCCAATGAAAAAGATGCTTCAGCGCATGTAGCGTCTTGAGGGAAAAGGAAACGCACAGAATTAACTAGTCATGGCCGCTGGGCAGCCACATCAAAGCAGCATTTACAGCGGTCCGCATCATCTAAAAATAAATAATATATATACTATAGCTGAAAAAACAATGAGTCGTGCCAAGCATCGCAAGCATTGCAAGAACGGGGATCGACTAAAATAGTACTAAAAAGTTGAATAAGGCGAGGCCAAACACAGCGGTGTATATGGTCGAAAAAGCACCTGTGGAACGGATGGAGTATAAAACGTCTGCAGTACCTGTGCATCTCATGGGTCCGCCCTGCCCTCCAGTCCAGGCATGAAATGAGCTGTACCAGTAGGTTCCTCGTCCTCGTCATGTGACGCTGCGAATCAGATTCAGATGTGAAGCAATCAATCTTTTTTTGAAATGAGCTGTACCAGTAGGTTCCTCGTCCTTGTTTCTGAAGAATAGTCAACGGCTCAACGCAGCGCTGCAGCACATCGATCCGGAAGGGGAAAAGGGAACGCAACAAGTCTTCGGAGAGACGAGGTTGTGTTGATCTGCTTAGCTTACATCAACGTGGCATCACTGTACGTATTCTCACAGTCTGACAGGTGGTGGTCAGCCCGCTGGTGTTGATAGATGGGCGGTACACATTAAAAAAAAAAAGGAAAAGAAAAACACGGTAGTCATTGCCAACAGATACTATCACTTTAACGGGTCCTCATCACGAGACATGACCAACATTTTACGCATGCCGTGTTTTTGACGCATGCCAAGGGACCTTTTTTAAAAAAAAAGTTTCTCTTAATAACGTACGGAGTAGGAGTACTCCGTAAGTGCCAAGAACTATCTTTCAATTGAGATAGTAATATAGAGAGTTAGTCAATTTTATAAGAAAAATCAAGTAAAAAATTATACACTTGTGTAGCAACCTAACGTTAACGTTAACAATACCATGGCGAAAATAGCCAACTCAAAATGACACGATCTGTCCTCGAAAAGACGAGCAATTTAACCAAAGCCCAAAGCCTTTAGTCACAACATATGCTTACAAAGAAACCTAACACCGCCCAAAAGAGGTTGTAGACATCATCATTGTTGAGCTATATCGACTTCACCGGTGGCGGACCTAAGAAAATAGGTGAAGAGCATCTGTCGTTACTGTTTCATCTGTAACCTCTCCTTTCAAACTTTTTCGAACCAAGGGAGACCCCCATTTCCATTAATACCAAAACGAAAAAAATACATTGTAGTTGGATCGAGTTAAAAAGAGAATACAGAGAAGGAGTTACGAACCACATCCAAGACACAAGAGACTAAACACAGACTCCAGACGAACCTAACAAGGCATATAACGACAATAGAGAAGACTAAAACTTCAGACATATTACATCTCAAAAGGAAGGACACACAACTGTTCATGTAGAACATCAGTTGACATCCACCCTATTTTCAGCCTCTCCTTTCAAACTTCTATATTAATTTGTAGGAGGGGTTTAGGATGGTCCTATTCTTCGAGTAAAGGTAACAGGGGTTTAAACCTACCCTCTCTTGATGCTAGATAAACCCCTATAATCCCACGATCTCTGACTTTGCTAAAACACACTTCCAAGCAAGACAATCATTTTGTGTGGTATAAAGCAACACCAAAAGGCTGAGCCTTGTCGAAGATAACTAAGAGAGGATAGTTATGCTAACCCTAGCGCGACACACTTGACATTAGTCTAAGTGTTTCACGGTGGAGACCAACACTCAGCTCACCTTAGACGGTGGCTTAGCCTACTGGTGACTTCATTGACGTAAAGCATGAAGACACCTCGAGGTATGACCTTGCAAGATGTGATGGAGAGTGAAAAAAGAGGTAGGTGGGGCTTTTGCTACACAATACAAAAGCGAAAGAAAAAGACAACTTACAGAGGTCTAGCAGTAAAGTTACTTTAGGTTGTAAGTTATTTTCCTTCGTTTGATGTGTAACCTTCCCTCTCTTTGGAACCACTAACCAAAGCCTTGTTTAGTTACATGTAAAATTCTAAGTTTTTTTTCTCTCTTTCCATCATATCGGTTTTTGGACACATAAATGGAGGCGATAAATGTAGGTAAAAAAAATTAATTACACAATTTGATTGTAAATCACGAGACAAATCTTTTGAGTCTAATAATTGGACAATATTTATCAAATACAAACGAAAGAGTTACTATTTATCGAGTTGTAAAAGTTGCAATCTAAATAAGGCCCAAGACAACTCTCGTTGGGCATGGTCTTTTTTTTTATAACAAACAAACTTTATTAGACTTAGCAAAGACGAGGCAAGCTAGGTGAGATACATTATCCCACCTGCATACATGATCAAGAGCATCCTTAATTGGACAACTCGAATTATGAGAAACATTGTGGCATGTAAAGATTACATTTGAATCTACATTATCTTGATGGCGAGCCTGATTAGCTAGAATATGAGCAGTCGTGTTAAGCGTTCTTTAGATCTTGAAGACTTTGTAGCTTCTTCCATGCCCTGTATTGCACAAGGTTTGAGTGTAGAATTTTGTATCCCAACATGGAATGTTCATTGTGTCAACAGAGTTGACATAAGACACCAACTGCTGGCTGTCAGAAAGAAAAGTTGCCTCCATAATATTCAACCTGCGAATAGTAGTAGCAGCAAAGGCAATGACTACAACTTCAGCTAAGAAGACAGAGGAAACTATATGTAGAGAAACCTTTATGTAGACATTAAAGCTCTATGAAAGTCCTGAGCTGGCTATAAAGATTTTAAGTCCTGCATTATGATTATAAGCAGTATTGATATCAGGAGTAAGGGAAGCATCACTATATATTCTTGGACCATCCAACATAGGCGACATATCTATCCTGAAAAGGGCGCCTGTGGATGATTGCTGAATATGTATGCGTAGAGTTATGATGATGTGTACTATAAGTATGCAAAGGTTCCTGAGAATGAGTAGGATCTGCAGTATCCGCCCGGTGAATAGGGCCTCCGAGACGGCAAAAAAAACTGGTCACTTTGGGCACAATATGGAAGGAAAACGACAGCAAACCTGCACCGAAACAGTAGAAGGAAAAGGAAATCGAAGTCCACGGTCGGCATGCTGAAAAAAAGGCAGAAAGAATCCAGTTCTTGACGGCACAATCAGTTGGGGCCTTCGGGAGCAAAAGTTACTACACGTGAGGTGAGGTCATCGCAGCCGAAATGTCATCCATATTATTTTTTCAACTGTAGTAGTACGTACTACGAACGAACTGTCCAAGTCGGGTTTCGCTCTAGGTTAGAGGACAGCGCACGCCACTCGCACCACGAGTCCCGAAGCAAGCAAGCCAACGTCGTCGCACGTCCACTTCCAGCGCAAGACACCTGGTTCTGGCTGATGCACACGCAGGCACGGGTGACCTATCCTGATCTGTGATCTCTCCTCTCCGCTTCCCGCGGGACGACGCCACCACCGCGCGCGCCCCACGCCCGCGACGTGCCCACCGCCCACACCGCACATCGTGGCGGACCAAACAGCGTGGGCGTGGGGGCTTCTGGTATTCGTCCGCTGCAACATCACACGATCCACGGAGCCCCCACCTGCCAGAAACCGGCGACGTGGGCTGCAACGGAAACCGTACAGAGGCGACCGTTGCGTCGCGCCGCGCACCCCACCATTTTCCTTGCAATTTTTTGCAGCTCACCACTCCGCATCAAACACACCACCAAAGCGGGCACTAAAAACTTACTTCATCAGATCATCAGAGATAATAAACGCAACTAAAACCGTATACTATTTCAAGCTAAATTGCCAAATCTCGAGATCCAGCCAGCCGAACCCCCAACCTCGCCGCCACCACCTCCCCGCTTTGCCGTTTCCGACCGCCAACTCGCCAGGGCTGTGAGCCGAGCCGAGGCTGCCGCCCGCCGGAATCCCCGCCGCGCGGAGGGCGCTGTGGTATATAGGGTGCTCTAGGATTGGGGGCGGCTCCTGGTGCGTTGCCCAGACGCTCGCCGCCGCCTCTCCCCGTCCCCGACCGCGAGACTCCGTCGCCGGCGATGGCGTCGCCGGCCGGCGGCGAGTCTCCGGCGAAGCCCGTCCTCCTGCACGGAGACCTCGACCTATGGATCCTCGAGGCGCGCCTGCTGCCCAACATGGACATGTTCTCCGAGCATGTCCGCCGCTGCCTCGCCGCGTGCCGCCCGCCCACCTCCTGCGGGCCCAAGCACCCGGCCGCCGCCGCCGCCGCCGCGCGCGGCGGCAGCGGTGGCGGCCGCGGTGGCGGCAGACACCATCACCGGAAGATCATCACCAGCGACCCCTACGTCACGCTGTCCGTGTCCGACGCCGTCGTGGCGCGCACCGCCGTCATCCCCAACTCTCAGGACCCCGTCTGGGAGGAGCATTTCGCCGTGCCGCTCGCGCACCGCGCCGCCGAGCTCGTCTTCCACGTCAAGGACAACGACACCTTCGGCGCGCAGCTCATCGGCACCGTCACCGTCCCCGCCGACCGCGTCGTGTCGGGCGAAGAGGTCGAGGACTGGTTCCCCGTCATAGGCACCAACGGCAAGCCGTACAAACCCGATACCGCGCTGCACCTCCGCTTCAAGTTCCAACCCATCTCCAGCAATCCGGCCTACCGCCACGGCATCCCCGGCGACCCTGACCACAAGGGCGTCGAGGACTCCTACTTCCCGCTCCGCCACGGCAGCCAAGTCACGCTGTACCAGGACGCGCACGTCAATGAAGGGGACCTGCCAGAGATTGATCTCGACAACGGCAAGACGTTCCAGCACAACGCGTGCTGGGAGGACATCTGCCACGCCATCCTAGAGGCGCACCACATGATTTATATCGTCGGCTGGTCGGTGTACGATAAGGTGAGGCTCGTGCGCGAGCCATCGCCGTCGCGGCCATTGCCCGAGGGTGGCGACCTTACCCTTGGCGAGCTGCTCAAGTTCAAGTCGCAGGAGGGTGTCAGAGTGTGCCTGCTTGTGTGGGATGATAAAACTTCGCACGACAAGTTCTTCATCAAGACGGTGAGGCTCCACAATCTGTTTCTTTTACTTCCCAGCTTATTTGATGTCGAGTTGTCAGCAGTCGACTTAATGGGAAGGAATCCGTGGATGCTGGTCCATATATCTGAGTTTACTGTGGCATAGTGGACTTGAGTTGAGTCAACAACCCATACATCGAGCCAAGTTCAAAACATTCTGTTCAATCCATGGAATTGCCAGTTTCAAGTTAGTAATAGAATGTAATAACACTCTGTTCAATCCATGGGCATTTAGCTTCATCCATTCCCTGTTCTCAATTTGCCTTAAACCATGACCATGCATATTAGACAAATGCAAATCTAATCTGTGCTTTCTGAATCTATTCAAACACGCTGTTCGTTTTTCCTTTTGCAAATATTTCCCCGTGGTAGTCTGTAAGAATCCTTCTTGTGCTTTTGCAGGGTGGAGTTATGGCAACTCATGACGAAGAAACTCGGAAGTTTTTCAAACATTCCTCTGTCATCTGTGTTCTGTCTCCTCGATATGCTAGCAATAAGCTGAGCATTTTCAAACAGCAGGCAAGTTTTGGGCAGGAATATATGGTTCACTTTCTTTGTATCGGTTACATCTAACGGATATCATTGTGAAACTTACGTTGGAGATACGTTGGAGTAATAGTCTAATATGAATGTTCAGATTAGTGGCTAATCCAGAGTCAGCCAGTGGGGGTCAGGGGTTCTGCATTGTCTGCGTAGGGGTAGTGGGGGCTCAGCCCTCATGCTAGATCTGCCACTGGATGACCGCCAAATTCTTCCTGCTACTCATTGCTACACTTTTCAGCTATCCAAAGCTGCACTTCCTTTTGTTGCCACTACTTAGCTGTTTTGCGATTAAGGTGGGTCAGCACTGGATGACCACCAAATTTGCCACCAGACCACCCTTTGTTCCCAGTGGCAGATCTATGATTTTTTTCATGGGGTATGCCACACTAAAATTTCCATCTGCGATTTGGTAAAATCCTTTTAGAAATTTAGTAATTCGGTGAGCACTTATTAAATTTGCCCTGCAATTCGGAATTTAAGTACAAAATAAGTCTTAAATTCAACAGAGAAGTTCCAAAATTGCATAAGTTCCAATAGAAAAGTTCAGATAACATGCTAATAGTTGAAAATATTTATAAAAAAACATAGACACCAAATAATTTTTGAGGATGAATTGGTGTATTACCAAATAATAAAATAGGTTAGGTTACTAGTGGTAGACGTACTAGTGTCAATGTAGTGCTAGCTAATGCGATGCTAGTTACTCCTGTCATCCTGTGATGCTTTTGCTAGGGGGTTAGATTAGCTAAGGCAGTCTGGAGGTGACATCCCTGCTGTTTGCATTATTTAACATCACGTCATCCATCCACCTATCACGACAACGAGAGGAGAGAGAGCACACAAGCTAGAGTTGAGACAGAAAGTTGTGGGTACTACTACTGGCACTGGCTTGAACTAGACGAAGAAATTTTCTTAGGGTATGCTGGACCATACCTGAACACACTGTTGGATACGCCCCTGTTTGTTCCCTTACCGTGTGTTTGGATGGGTGAATATCTCCAATCCGGACGGAGCCAACCCGTTTTTGGGTGTTTGGTTGGGGAGCTGCGGGGATGGAGCGAACCCGGAAGGGAATATTCGCTCCAGATGCGGGACCCGCTCCGTCCGGCCCGAAATCTCGCGGACGGAGCGAACCCCCGTTTCCTCCGTTCGGGGTTCTGTTGCAAGCGGTCGTCTCCACTCTTCCCAGCGCGCGGACCAACGGCGGCCGGCACTGCCCCAGGCCGGCGTGGCGGAGCTTCCCCGTCCCCGGCGGTGCCCTGGCCGACGCTGCCCCTGCCGGCGCGGCCCCTGCCCCTCGCCCCCGCCGGCGCGGTCACTCCGTCCCCAAAATCTAGATTGCAACCAAACAGAAAACAAAGCGGTTTCATCCAAAAAACGAGGGTTGGAGCCATCCCAACCCAGTGATCCCGCATCCAAACACACGGTTGAGGACTATCAAAAACATGATATAAACCTAAAACCTAAACCGAGCTGCCATTTGGTGCGTCACCAAGACAAGCTGGTTGCCTGGTAAACTAATGCCATATCTTTCTCGGTGGAAAGATAACCCGTGGCTTTTGGATCTTGACGGAGGATTTGCATAATGCGTGATTTGCGATGGTGCAACTATGTATCTTGATCGGCGTTTAGATTGCAATATGCGGGACAAGAGAACGGCAAATGGATATACTTTGGCGTAGTGAGGCTGAGGTATACTCTTCAATGAGCATGCACGGCTCTTGATGGGCCAATTTCAACCACCAGCTACCTTAGATATCCATGGAAAATACTTGCTAGCATACAAGTAGGGATAGAGTTCGGAACGAAGAGATTCGAGATAAGGTCGGGGTGGCACCAATCGAGGAGAAATTGATTCAACATCGGTTGGGATGGTTTGTACATGTCCAACGGAGGCCTCCCGAGGCGCCGTTGCGCGTAGTGGGGGTTTTTAAAGCGGTCGATAATGTAAAGAGAGGTAGAGGTAGAGGTCTACCTAGACTAACTTGGGAAGAGACGGTTGAGAGAGACCTTAAGGAGTGGAATATCTCCAAGGAATTGACGGTCGATAGGAGCGCTTGGTGACTAGCAATCAATGTGCCTAAACCGTGACCTTTGTTTCTTTTTCCGTTTACCCCTAGCTCTACGTTCTGTCTTGTGACCTATTTTGTGTTTCTTTTATACTTGTTTCCTGTGGGTTTCATCTCTAGCCTACCCCAACTAGCTTGGGATAAAAGGCTATGTTGTTGTTGTTGTTGAACAAAGACATAGTGTTTTGTTTTCCTACTTCATGGTAGGCTCAATACTAGAGATATGCTGAACAGAAAAGAAAAAAGAAAAAGAAACCATTTTACCTATATCTTGTTGCTCACAAGTTACTGAAGAAACATCATGCCATCTCTTCTTTGTTTTAAAATTTGCACAGCAGCATTGGTACTGGGTATATCTGCAAAGGAACAGAAAAGTTTCTTAAATAGGTCGCCATGTTATACGAAAGATACAGTTTAATGTGGTGCTATGGGAAAGAATTTTCAAAAAACATTTATATGATTTTCCACCATGCAAAGGAAAATCTTAATAATGGTGCAATCATGGCTAGACAATTCTGTGAAAATCTTGTTTGTGAACCTATGTACCAGTCTGTACCGGCACAAGTGCCATTTTTAGGGGTAGGAGTGGGCCATGGGGGTCACCTAAAAGGGCGAGTAGATTGCAATCATCTTTTATGTCTCAAATAGTATCAGGTGGCATCTATCATCTTGAGTTTGAAACAGGAACCATTTTTTGTGGTTTTTTGTTTTATTATATTTTGCGCTAAATAGTTGAATATTTTTGTTGCAGTTGATGACATTGAATTTGTAGCTGGCAGGTTGTTGGGACTTTGTTTACACACCATCAAAAGTGTGTGCTGGTTGATACACAAGCCTGGGGAAACAAGAGGAAAATTACAGCTTTCATTGGGGGCCTAGATCTTTGTGATGGCCGCTATGACACACCTGAACACAGGCTTTTCAAAGATCTTGACACAGTATTCCAAAATGATTATCATAACCCTACATTTTCGGTGAGTTCTTTTGTGCTAGCATGTTCTAAGTAATTTGCTTTGGCAGAAAGTTTGATTTTTTTCATGTACAGTACTAAATTACATGCATCCAGATTTTGTTGTTCTTAGAATCATGTATTCACCTGATACAGGCAGGTGCGAAGGGACCCAGGCAACCATGGCATGATTTACATTGCAGGATTGATGGCCCTGCTGCCTATGATGTCTTGACAAATTTTGAGCAAAGGTGGCTTAAAGGCAACAAAATGGCGTGACGGTTTAGAAGAGTGTCTCATTGGAAAGATGATGCTTTAATTAAGCTGGAGCGTATCTCATGGATTCTAAGCCCTTCACGCACTGTTCCAAATGACCATCCTAGTTTGTGGGTTTCAAAAAGAAGAAGATGATGAAAATTGGCATGTTCAGGTTCTCATGCTGCCTTTTATGTTCTACTTGTCAAAGTAGTTTTGAAATTTTCGGGAGTATTTAATGTATTTTGACTCTGCAGGTATTCCGTTCAATTGACTCTGGTTCCCTAAAAGGATTTCCTAATGATAGCAAAGCAGCTTCAAAGCTGGTTAGTCTACATTTCTATTTTCTGGACTTTTCTTGCGCTGAAAGCCTGACAGAGAATATACTATTTGAAAACTGCTATGGGAACTGACTATTCAAATCATTTCTGCAGAATCTTGTGTGCGAAAGAACCTGGTGATTGATAAGAGCATCCACACTGCATATGTCCGAGCAATCAGATCTGCACAACATTTCATTTATATTGAGAACCAGTACTTTCTTGGTTCTTCATTTGCTTGGCCATCCTACATTAATTCAGGTTTTAACCTTTTTTTTTTTGTTTTCATTTCTTCTGCTTTTCCTTGATCTGTAGTTTTATGGTAGCTATACATACTCCCTCTGTTCCAAATTGTAAGTCGTTTTGGCTTTTCTTACATATCTTTTACTATGTTCTATATATAATCATGTAAGATATGTAGCAAAAACTATGTACCTAAAAATACTAGAACAACTTACAATTTGGAACTAAAGGAGTATATATGTATATTTTTCTATTGCAAAAGATGGGAGAACTACAGACAGAATGTAGGTAGATCTTACAATTTTTTTTAATATTTTAGGCAGGTTTTACATTCTCTTTGTTCCTTGACTTAACTGTTGATGCTTAATGGCTACATGATAATATGTGGCAGGCGCTGATAATCTGATACCAATAGAACTGGCCCTCAAAATTGCAAGTAAGATTAGAGCGGGAGAACACTTTGCAGTGTATGTAGTGATACCAATGTGGCCTGAAGGAGTCCCTACTGCAGCATCTGTGCAAGAAATCCTTTTCTTTCAGGTGAATTCTTTATTGATGGTCACAATTTGGCAGAATAATGTATCCGATTGTGAGGTCTTCTGAGTTCTTTCTCTCTTGCAAACATACCATGTTCTGTGTTGTAAGGTTAAGTAAGTGAAACCTTGAGGATTATATATGTGACTGTCATCATCTTTCTAATGTTGAGGATGCAGTATATTAAATTTCACACTGGTGAATATACAATTAGACTTGGGTGTATTAACAGTTGGTGGTGGTGTGTTTGTGTGTGTGTGTGTGTGTGGGGGGGGGTTGATCTTTGCTTGTGATTAATCAAAGTCTGTTCTCTACTCTACTTAAAGAGCAAACATTGTACACTTCCAGAATAGTTTTAGGTTTTTGTCACATTTGTAATGTATGCTAGCTTCCTTAAAGGTTAAAATAAGTTTTAAACTTTATTTTGAAAGAGAGTATCACACAATGCCATAGAAATTGGGATTTAGTAACTATGGTCATGATTTGTCTTCATGTTACAGGCCCAGACAATGGAGATGATGTATAAAATAATTGCAGATGAGCTCAAGGCAATGGACATTAAGGATATGCACCCTGAAGATTACTTGAACTTCTTTTGTCTTGGAAATCGGGAAGAACCACCATCTAATGGCAGCCCAGAATCAGAGAAATCTACAGACAAAAGTGCAGCGGTAATCTGTTGTTGCATACTTGCATTTTTTCCTTATTCTTTTAAAGATAAAGAAAAAGTGTCTAGTTTACTTGCTACTAAAACTTAGATAACTGCTTGTCATGTTTCTAGCATCTACTCGACTCTCATGTACTACATATTAATACTGTTAGTCTTTAAATCTTCAGAAAATGGTATATAAGTTCATAAGGAGAGGTTTCCAGGATGCTGATACATTGGCATGGAAAGAATGCCTTCTTGCAGTGAGCTGTTGGGTTAAATGCAGTCTTTAGCTAGAATGGTTGCATCAGTATTTTTGTTTTGCTTGCATCACACATTATATTTCTTAAGTTGATGTAGATTACTGATGTTATCTTAGGCTCTAGCTTGTTGGCCTTGTATTTTTGTAGTATTATTTTTTTGTGTGTTGTCTTGGTTTACATTTTGCATTGACTCTGGCTTTGGTTCTGTTGTAATTTAGGAAGCCAGGAATAACATATCTTAGGGCCAATGAAATCTCGTCAGTTTTATACAAAACTTTTCCCTGTTCACTGTATTTAATATGTGAAATTACTTACTTACTGTGTTAGACATATTGTTAGGCCTAGGCCCTTGAGCCATCTATTTTTTAGAGCCACTGTGGTTTCTCTAGATTGGTTGTTGGTTATGACAGGCAATGATACTATTATACTTCTATAAACCAGCCCTAGATCATCCTTGCCTATGCACCTGTGTTCCACAGTCCTAATCAATCTATTGTTTTCCCATCCAGTTATCTTCCTTTCATGTGATACTGTGTTCATCATTCTTTGAAGAAGCGGTAGACATGTCATGTTGTCTTGAGCCTAGCTTCATTCATTTTCCTGTTAATAATTACTAAGCAGTAGCATTCATTTAATATTTCTTCTGCTTTTAAAATCTGCAGGCCTTAGCTACAAAATATCGACGGTTCATGATCTATGTTCACGCAAAAGGGATGATTGTGGATGATGAATATGTCATCCTGGGTTCAGCAAACATCAACCAGAGATCCCTGGCTGGTTCTAGAGATACTGAAATTGCAATGGGTGCATACCAACCTCATTATGCATGGTCTACAAAGAATGGACATCCTCGCGGCCAGGTTGACCTCTTCTTTCTACCAAATTTGCTTACTGCAGTTTTGTTAATGGCTACTAGTAACTTATTTGCCCCCTATGTGATTCTACAACTCCATATTTACAAACGATGCTACCACTTCTAAGCTAGCTTTGCCTACATATCATTTTCCCTCCAGGTATATGGTTATAGAACGTCTCTCTGGGCAGAGCACCTTGGAACGGTTCATGATCGCTTCAAGGATCCTTCGAGTTTGGAGTGTGTAAGGTTTGTGAATGAAATAGCTGTAGATAACTGGAAAAGGTTTACAACTGAAGAAATGAGTACATTACAAGGGCACCTCCTCAAGTACCCAGTTAAGGTGGAGGCTGATGGTAAGATCAGCCCACTGCAAGACCAAGAATGCTTTCCTGATGTTGGTGGCAAGATTCTGGGAGCTTCAACTTCACTTCCTGATTCGCTGACCATGTAGAGTTATTACACATCATTTTTTTTTTTCAGAGTTGAACTTTGTAATTGTCTAAATTGGTGGGTTTGTCGCTGAACTTGTACTCAATCTGTAAATCATCCATAGTTGGCGCAGTGAAGGAAAGCTCAAGGTGTTGTGCTCCTGTAAGTTTCCCCAACGTTTGTAAATGAACCATACGATAGGATCCTTTGACAATGCTTCCATTTCCATTGCGATTAGACCACTGTTCTCAACATTTTTTGTTCAATAACTCTGTACTTTGGTCTGTTTTATTATCAATAAAATTCCAGTAGGGGTGCAAACCCCTCCGGTTTCATCTAAAAACCATTTTTTTGTTCAACCCTATATTCAGACTGTTTCTGTTCTATGGTCTACTCTGCATAATCGCCGTTGTCCGCGCACGCCTTGTACTTGAGCCTCTTGCCGCTCGCCCTGCCTCGCCGGGTTCCCCGTCATTATGGCAGGAGGTGGCCTCGACGCGTCGCACCCGCAGCGCGCTAGGGCGAGCGGCAGAGCAGGAGCCTCAAGCACAAGGCGTGCGCGCAAGTTCTGTCCCCGGTCCGTGGGCCGTGGTTCGACATTCTGTCGAGCGGCTCGTGGGCGCATGGCCAATCGCACGCCCATCTTGCAAGGTGTGCAGATATGAGTTGCTGTCGGTTGAACTGATGAGTGAGTACGTCTTATTTAATTACTTGCAAAATTAGAAAATGGAAGCCAGGATACGAACAATTAAATTAGAAATCAACTAATTCTCAAAAAAATTAGAAATCAACTAATCACCATGGTAAAGAGGTTGCAACATTTTTTTGGTCACGTTTCCAATGTCTCTGTTGAAAGAAATCATCCAACTCCATCTTGCGACGTGTTAGTTGTGATTTGTGAGAACACACACCTTTATTTTGTCCTTGTCTTTCCATAGAAAAAAATTGTTAGTTGTGATTTGTGGTTACAAATATATAAACCTAGGCTAGCTAACACTTTTATACGCATATCTTGATGGCGGATCTCACCCTTGAATGATGATCTAAGGGTATAAACGTTGTAAGAAATGGTTATTTTTCTTGTGAAAGTGATATGCAACTCCCTTTTTGGTAATCTAAATTACTGATGAGAATTGCAATTGTTTTGCTGATCTAAATGTTAATTTCTTTTAGGCAATGACGACTTCAGTGTGCTGATCTGAATGTAGATCCTTTTTTAATATATTCTATACGGTATCATCAAAACATATGAATAAATACCAAATTCACAGATTTTGGAAATAGATGCACTACAATTTTGCACACTGCAGTCATAGTACTCGATATCTAACTCTACTAACGCATCAATAGTATGATAACGAAAGAAATGATCTATCAAGACTTAATAGTACATTATCATATTATTACCAACATTGATGTACATTAAACATTGAGTTGTTTTTTTTTGAGACCACGCCCACCTAAGTTGGCGCGTTTTTCATTAAGCAAATAGTGTTAACACAAATACAACGAACCTCTCGGTAACACCCGATTACCCGAGAGGTTGAGGGGACCGCAAACGGTGGTTACCGGCCAACCGACAACAACTCGCACGTGATTGTGATTACAAATAAACAATTACAACTAAAAACCAACACTCCGAAGCTACACCGTCCTCCGGCCCTTGTAAGTTGGATCCAAGTTCATTGCGCCAAACGTCCGTTCAAACGTCGAAACGTCCGTTCAAAAGAATGGAGGAAACGCTCCTTCTTTCGTTCGGACCAAGTCGGCGTGTCTCGGAAGAAGGCCTTGAGCTCTCTTTCGGCCACCAGTTCATCCTCGACTTCAATGCCCATCTTCCTCAACAAAGACGACTTGGGCTGCTCGGTGGCGTCGCCGCCCGCGGCGTGGCGACAATGCGCTCGCTTCTGGCAGAGCGAGTCCGGGCACGCCGGCATCCTAGAGCGACGCAGCTGCGGCTTTCGAGAAGTGGTGTCTCCAGCGGTAGGCAAATCAACGCCTCTATCTCCTCTTGTACGTAGCCTTGCAACAATAGGCGCTGGCCCGAACCGGCGGGTGCCCACGACATCCGAGTTGTCATCGTTGGAGAAATCCAGTGCAACCGTCGGAACCTCCAACACCCTCGGCCCGTGAGCGGCGGAAACAACCTCACCGCAACGGGCGTCTCGAGACCTCCGACACAGCGGGGGCAAACACACGGGAGAAGGGCGGCCGCGGCCTCCTCAACCACCAAGGGGGTCCTCCACCGCATCGGTCCAACATGCCCAACATTCAGCACACGAGGGCGGCAATGTCGGAGGAGATCTCGGTAGCAAGCCGGTTGAAGGAACTCCCCGGCGAGCCTCACGCGGCGAGCAGGTGCGGGAGCTCCTCCAACATGGGATCAACCCACGGGAGGCCCCACGCATCGCGCGCGAACTCGACCGCCGGGAGGGTCCGCACCGGGGGCAAGCAGCCTCGCCGGCAAAGGTCGTGGCGATGTCGACGTGGTCCCCCGGCGCCTCCATAGAAGCGTCTTGCGTCGGCGCAAGCCGTCGCCGCCGCGCCCTACGACGTCGAGGCCTACCGGTGCTCGTCGTAGCACCGGCGCGTGGCCGAGAGGCCGACGGTGAGGCATCGGCTGAAAGATGCCGTGGCGGTCGGACCCCTCGCTGGCGCGTGGCGGTCGGCCCTCCTCGATGAGGGACCTTGCCCACGACCATAAACAACCTCGTAGGTCCCTGGCGAGGTGGTGGAGGCCGTGACAACGCAGTAACGCCGTCGTGGCGTCGGCAAGTTGCCGTTGTAGCGGTGTGAGTATGACAGCAATTGAAACACCGTCGAAGCGCCTCGGGGATCTTTCGGGAGGCCGGCCGGGCTGAAACACGACCCAACACGGGCATCGACTCGACGAGGGAAGGATATCGCGCCACCCATCGGCGTTGGGGGCGAAATCCTCCCTCGGCGCCCCAGCGAACGAAACGGGGCGACCATCGGACCAGTCGGACGGGGATGCCGCACACCAAGCGAGGGCGTGGTGGCTGCGCTTCCTCTGTCTCCTCCGGGATCCACGCCGTCCGACAAATCTCGCCACGGCACGGAGGCCGGTTTGGACTCGCCGACGGCGAAGACACCGAGCACAAGCGAAGGCATCGGCCGTTGGCGGGCGACATCGAGGTACGAGGGCCGCTCATCACGGACGACGTCGCCGTCGTCATCCGCCCAACGACGGTGCTTGAACGCTCCGAGGGGCCTCGGGTGGAAGGGCGAAAGCATCGGGAGACAAGGCGGACGACGGGCTCGATGCAGGGGCAGACGGGCGGACGAGGTAAACATCCGGGCACCTTCGTCTTCGTCTTCCTCGTCGAAGCTGAGAAGCGAGCCGTCCGTGACGCCGAGGCCCAACATCGCGTTAAACGCGTGGATGCGCTCGGGGAGGCCGCCAGCCCCGGTCGAGGTGCCCGCCACCTCCAGGTCGGGGAAGGCACGACACGCGGCGGCTGGTCAGGCAGTGGCGATTGCCCCATCGAAGACAAGGGCGACGCAGCAGCAGGGGCAACTGCAACCTCGCCACTGCCCATAAGCGACGTGGAGGCAGGGGGGGGGGGGCATGGGTCCCTGGAGGCTTCAAGGACGGCGGCAACAGGTGAGGAAGCGGTTCGCCAGCCGGTGCAGGCGACGGCGGCGCGAGGTGAGGAAGCGCCGCTGGCTGCTGGTCGGCCGGCGAGCAGGAGCCAGACACCACCGGCATGGGAGACGGCGGCGTGAGGTGAGGGGCCGCCGGTCCGACCTCCCCACGCGCGGCGCGAGCTGCAGGCCGGCCCCCTCAGCCCCGAAGGCCGAGGCAGAGACGGCGACCGTACGACGAGCGGAACGCCTCCCGGGGTCGATGGGCCGTCCTCGGCTGCGGATCCGGGTCCGCCGTGGCCGGATCCGGCGACCTCCGGCACGAGCGGCGGCGGACCCCGCCAAGGGACGCGGCCAGGTCGGTGAAGGGGTGGAGGGGCGCTGGCGACGATTTCCCATCGCTGCTTGGGCGAGGGGAGCAGGGAGGAAGGGGATGGGATGGGAGGGAGGGGAGTGGCGAACTTGAGGCGAGGGCAGGGAGCGCCGGCACCGGCCCAAGGCCGGCGGGCGCCGCCGCCGGCGGCGGCGGGGAGGGACCCAGCGAGGCGCCTCCTATCCGTTGGAGCCCTCAGGCCCGACCCTCGCGACGTTCTACGGACGATTTTTTTCATTGCTGCTTAGGAGAGCCAAATTGGCTCCCCTGGCTAGGCAAGAGTTTGTATCTGTTTGGAACAGGCTAGCATTATCCCACTATTCGATCAAATTCATAGGCAACATGTAGGGTTAGCACATGTCCTCAAAGCAAGCCAAGCCTGCATCCCACTGTTCGATCAAACTTTGCATATCAAGCTATGCATTCATCCTTGTCCTGCCTGGAGTAGGCTATGCCACAGTCTTGCCACTTACTATTATGGACGAAACCAATTACACACATAACATTGGACGACTTCCTATTCAATCAAACCGAACAACATTGGACGAAACCAATTACACACATAACATTAGTCCCTGACCCCTGACGTTGTCGACGTTGGCACTCAGCTGGAGTAGGCTACGTAGATCTTTATGTCCGACGTCGCGTAGCCGTTGAAGTTGGAGCCGGCTCCGGTGCTGTATGCGCCCATGTCGTCGAAGACGAGCCAGTCTCCCACGCTCATCTCTGGTAGCTGGTACCCGGTGACCACCGTGTCGAGAGAGTCGCACGTTGGGCCGAACACCGTGGAAGTGTAGGTTTTGTCGCCGGGGCGTGGGCTGTCGAGCGGCCTCGGCGCGTCGGCACGTAGTGGTCCATGATGATGCAGTTGAGCGAGCCGTAGAGGCCGTCGTCGATCCAGTACTCGCGCACCTCTCCACGCGTGCGCTTCCCGATGACGCGCGCGGCGAGCGTGAAGGCGGTCTCGGCGAAGTACCGGCCGGGCTCGCCGATCACCTCCACGCACGGCAGGTCGCCGAAGTGCTGGGCGAGCGCGTCGTTGATGACCGTCGCCGCGTCGTCGAAAGTGGGGCCGGACACGAACCCGCCGCCGATGTCGAGGACGCGCATGGGCGGCATCCCCAGGGCAGCCGCGGCGTCGAACGCGGCGCGCGCGGCCTGAATGGCCCCGCGGTACACGCCGAGGTTGGACGCGCCGCTGCCGACGTGGAAGGAGACTCCGGCGACGCCGACCCCCGCGCGCTGGGCGGCGCGCAGGAGCGGCACGACCTCGTCGGCGTGCGCGCCGTACTTGGTCCCGAGGTCGACCCTGACGTCGCCGCCGTCGGGGCCCTTGAGGCGTAGCAGGAGCTCGCAGCCCGGGTGGCAGCGCCTGACCTTGGCCACCTCCTCCTCGGAGTCGTAGGTGGCGAGGTTGACGCCGACCTCGGCGGCGTACTCGAGGTGCGCCTCGGGCTTGCAGGGGTTGGCGTAGACAATGTCCCGTGGCTGGACGCCGAGCGCGAGCACGGCCTCGATCTCGGCGCGGCTGGCGCAGTCGAAGCCGGCGCCGAGCGCGGCGAGCGCGCCGAGGAGCGCCGGGTCGGGGTTGCACTTGACGGCGTAGCAGGGCCGCGCGTCCGGCAGCGCCCGGCGCCACGCCCTGAAGAGGTCGACGACCTTGGCGAGGTCGAAGACGTAGAAGGCGCTGCGCTGGGCCGGGCTGGTGGAGGCGAGGATGGAGTGGACGAGGCCGGACGCGGCGTCCTGCTTGTCCTTGAGGGGGTCGCGCTTGAACGCGAGCACCTTCCTGTCCCTGACGCCAGGCGCTGCCAGCACTACGGCCTGCAGGGGCTGCTTCCAACCATGGCGTGGTCAGTTGATGACGGTCGCGATAAATGAGTGAGCAGCGTGATCGAGCTTGTTTGATGGACCTGTTTCCTGGAAAATAAAGGAGCACGTTAATAAATGATGAAGAACTGAAGATGAAAACGTTGCAGCAGCTTCCTTTATTTCGTGACGTCTGGTTGAGCTGGGTCACATGTTTTGTTTGCTGGTTTATTTCATGCCTTTGCACAATGATGAACTAACTCACCGAGGCGAGACGATGATGGGTTCTGCTGCCAAGTGACGCCAAGCAAGCAAGCGTGAGAAGCGAGATGGTCTCGTTTGGTGAGACGCGTCTCTTGGTGTGTGCGCGGCTTGCTCCCGCATGAGCGGGGGCGACCTATAGAGGTCGCGCCGTCGCGGGGAAAAAAAAAAAAGAAAACTGGGAATGGAGTCGCGGGGTAGAGCGGGCGGGCGATGTGGTTTGGTGCGGTGCCACGGCTGCCCAGTCAGAATCGATTACACAACTAAACTAAACCCGTACGTCATGCTCTTTGGTGCAGATCCCCTTAGTTTTGATGGTATTTTCTTTCCCTCCGTTTCACGATTTTGCGGTCTTTTATTTCATATAAATTGTGTTTGGCTTGCCGCCTTATTTAAATTTTTATGTAAATTATAAAACAAACAAAACTTCATTATAATATCTTTAGTGATGTAATAAGTCATAAAAAAGTGGTAATATTTATTAAAAAAGTTAAATAAGGCGAGAGGTCAAACGCAGTTTATATGAGTTAAAGAATTACAAGTATTGTGGAATAGAGGGAGTACAATAGTGTTATCTGTAGGTTTATTTCTTGTATTAGTTGAGAATTTGGAGAGAAATTTAAGTGGTGAACCGGAACCTAAATTGTACGGGCCTCTTTGGTATCACGAACACGGTTTGTTTATCTTGCATCACTAGGATCTAGTAGAGAGCATATCTCCTTTACAAAAATATTAGTCCTAGTGCTTGTATTGTCATTTAATAAATTATCAAAACTAAAAATGAACAAACGCACGGTGGCGCCGGTGTCGGCCCATACATGCAAACGAACAAAACCATTTCCCGGCCAGTGCGGTGCACCAGTCACCAGTTGGCCACTCGGCCTGGCAGGCAAAACGCCGGGAACTCACAGTTGGCGATACAAGGCGGGATCCGGCCCGGTACTTCGTCCTTGACTCCATGTGCCATGCGAATCTCGATCTCGATCTCGTCGTCGTCGTCGCCGTCTCGTCATCTGTGCCGGTGCCGGACGGGACGGATCGACTGCCCGTGTGCGCACGCGTTGCGCGTGTGTGTACGATTCCTCTCATCTACTACTAGCTAGCTTCCTACCACCAACGGGTGTTGCGAGGTCGAGTATTCGAGGCCACATGCATGGCCGATCGATCTGCGTTGTCGGTTACTTCTGCGTTCCATGTATCTTGTCGAACTGGTTACTGGCTAGAAAAAGCTCCCGGCCAGTTTGGTTTTCTTTTGGCCACCGCGGTGGTCCAGATATTCTCGCTTATCGATTTGACATCCACCTCGGCTTAAAAGAATCGCCGAGTTAAAACGGTAATTAGTTTTTTTATTTACCATGTCTGCAAGTTTCTTTAGGCACCGTCCAACGGTGCACCATGGCTCCAAAGCAACACTATATTATATTTAACTAATTATTTATGTTGTTCTAAACAAGATGAGTGGTGTAGAATTGCCGCTAAAAGGAAGGGGGTGGCGTGTCGGGTGGCCTCGGGGCACACAAATCGTCTAGCGACGAACTCCTCGCCAGCTGGCGAGGATTTTAGCACTCTCTCTCATCCATGTCGCCAGGTTTTCCCGTCGCCTACCTCCTAGATAGCTCCTAGATAGACCATTGGAGACGCGCCCTTATGCGCCCTATTATTACCGTGGTGGTACCTACGGTCTACACCTACCTTAGGATCGCTCGTGACTAGTATGCATTTTCGTGCAATTTAATCACGTGTGTTTGACTTCACCACGGGCATAAAACCCCGTTACCCATTACCCGACCCCAAAAACCCGGACCTAAACCCGAAAAACCTGAACCCACAGTTTTGTGGGTAATTCGAATAGCGAATCATAAAACCCAAAGTTTTTGTGGGTAATTCGGGTTGAGAGCTCCGGTACCCGAAAACCCGAACCCGCATGTGACACAAGTCTGGACTCGCCAGATTGGTCCACAATCCACTAGTCAATTCCTTTTCCTCACGCGCCCAAGCCCAATGGTCTTGAGGTTGGACTATTTTTTAGTTAATTGTTATTCCGGTCTTTGTCGGTTCTACCACGATTTGTGTTGAGTCCCCGTGGTCTTGAGGTTTCCTTACGCCACTAGTTATCTTTAGTTAATCGTCACTAGGAATCGTTATTTAATCGTTAATGTTGTCGGTGAAGGTCTGGCCCGTGTTTGACACTAGCGTCATCGCACTTGGCGGTTGGCAACTTGGTATTGACATGGGTGAAGACGTGAAGTGAAGGTCTGTTGTGTCCTATGTTACTCTCAATTTTATTTGTGAATGTGTCGTTTGCACTTGCAACTAAATTATGATGATTAAGTATCTGGGCAATGGTCGAATGCCTCAAATTTAAATATTTATTTTTTTCCGATTATAATTCTATGCCAAATTATATGATGTTTGAGGGTTTCTTTGTGATTTTATATATTTCGGTAGAATGGGATTACCGAACCCGAACCGAATTTTGGGTACCCGGTTGCGGGTAATGGATTTTCGAGGTTGATTTCGGCAGCGTGATTCTATTACCCGAACTTTTTAAACCCGAATTACCCGACCCGATCGGATCGGGTAACCTGAACGCCCGGGGTGAGTACGGGCAGGAACTAATTCTAAATTATGAAAGACATACTTTCTCACAAGTTGCTCCTTATGTCTTTGTGGGCTCTCCCTCTTCTTCCATTGTGTCTTTTGCATCTTCCTCTCTTTGGATGGCATGGCAGCCCCGTGCATGTGCGGTTTGCGCGTGCCATATTTTCCTTCACGGTGCTTTTCTGTCCCCCTCCAACAACATATTATCGACATCCAACAACAATGCTAAACTCATTGGGTATTGTTGGAGATTGATTTTTTTTCCATTCCAATACCGTTGTGAGAGTTGCTAAACTCATGAATATTGGGACAAATTTACTGGGTACTGTTGGAGATGCTCTAAGATGAGATCAGTGATCATTCACGCTCATCTTGTCAGAAGAAGATCGAGGAGGACATGAACCAATGATTTGTATCCATTCGCCCCTCGCCTCGAAAATTTTGGTGAGTTGGCACCGAGATAATAAAAATGTGCCGAGGGGCTCGTTTTTCGCCTATATTCACCCCTCACAAGTTTGGGAGTGGGTTGACGTTAAATAACATAAATGCACCGAGGTTGTCTTCGCTCATGCGGAGATATCTTCGCCCCGAGTAGGTGCATCGACTTGAAGCTGTATTGTCCCAAGGAAGTAACGAAGCGATCATACCTTCACTTACACGAATATACTTTCGCTCTCGCGAAGGTGCTTTCTACAAGCGAAGGTATCCGTTGAAAGTATCTGAAATAAGTATGTTAACAACAACAATAAATAATAAAAAATATCATTAAAATGGACTTCAAAAGTTCATTAGTTCGATTGATCTTCTAGGAAAGGGTCTCCAACGTCGCCTTTGACACCTTTACTAATGTTTCAAAGACCGAAAAGACATCCTTGACATCTTCGACGTCTTCGTTGGCGTCTTCAAACGAAAGTATCACAAACGCGACCAAAGGGAGTTGATGCGACGCGCATTGAGCAAACAATTACCTCGATGGTAAGGACTTCGCCTGGCGCTCGTAAGGAAAGCGACGAAGGAACAACGTAATCCTCTACAACCATTTTGACAACATCAAGGCGCTACACATGGCTCACCCAAGTTTTTCGAGAAGCAAACAATCAAGGACGCCCAAGAGGCGCGACCAAAAGGACCCATCAAAGACAGGTCAAAACAAGCTGAAGACTACCGAAAGACGAAGTGGCCCCGAAGATATTTACGTGAAGACAAAAAAACAAGGGGGTGCTAGGAAGCCGAGCTACAATTATAGGACCGTCACACATTGTATTTAGCTATTGAATTTTATACCTCCCCTCAAAATCAAATAGCTAAGGGCTTTGTGTTTTGGACACAATTGTAAAGATTAGAGTTTCAACATGTAGAGAGTAGGCCCTTTTGTAAACCCTCAATAACACTTTTGTAAATACTAATATTTTCTAAGGGCAATAAAGAGGACAACCCCTCCCACCTTCCCTATAAAAGGAGAAGAGGGGGAAGGAGAGAAGGGGCTCTAACTTCCTACTAATCTGCTGAATTTCTATTCGGTCCGTGGTCTAATTGGAATAAGTTTGTTAGGTGCATGCCATCGCCTCCCTACCGATTGTCTAATGAAATTATCATCTCAAGCTGATTCTGGTCAAACAAAGCAATCTCAAATCCAGATATTCTAGAGAATAAACAATTCGATGACTAACATCAAAGAATTATAACTCTTAAAACCATTTAGCATTAAGCTATGAAAAAGTGAACACAAGCAAGATAAGTAAGTTGTCTATTGCTTTGTTATAAGAGCTAAACTATAAATAAAGTAAATAGTTCACTTAACTTAAATCAAAACTCTAAACCCTTGCAAAGATGATCTTGGTGAAATCGAAGAGAGGGAAATTCCAAACTTGACGGAAATCGAATCGGAGCCAAATGTTTTTTTCTTCTCCTCAACATTCACATGATCTCGTCAATGTGGGGCTTCAAGCGGTGCGTGCATGCCATGTTCCTCCTGGCCCATGGGTGGGTTGGTAGGGTTAGCGGGATCTCCGATGGAGACATGAGGTGCATCGGGATGTCCACGCCATGTGTCCTCCCGTCCATGGGTGCGATAGAGCTGCCCCGACCATCCCGGTCATGGGCATGGAGTCATTGAGCATCGATACCCCAAACCTCTGTGTTGACCGCCGGCCGTCGCCGGCTCGGCAACCTCCATTGGCTACTACAAAGGCGTCGTGGCCTCCCCATCGTTGGGGTCCCTTCCTAGGATCTTTGTCGCGTCTACCGTGTCTTCCGGTGTCTCGTCCCCTCCCGGGGTCATCTTCGGGACGCCGAGTCCTCTAGCGCTGGCGCACGTCCGTCATGGACTCGCCCCCTCCCGCTTGGTC
Organism: Hyparrhenia diplandra; assembly: GCA_015847255.1. Taxonomy (NCBI): domain Eukaryota; kingdom Viridiplantae; phylum Streptophyta; class Magnoliopsida; order Poales; family Poaceae; genus Hyparrhenia; species Hyparrhenia diplandra. The sequence continues at coordinate 28,053 of JADLZK010009401.1, forward strand.
AAATGCTTGAGTTGGTCCTTCCTCCCTCCATTGCTCGTGAGACGCAGCACATCGACGGATCAAGGCTAGGGTTTCGTGATCGGAGGCGGGAGGAGGGCGGGCGGCGCCGCGCCGGCACCGGAAATGAGTTTAAAGGCGCCACTCGAGCACTAACCACCGGGAGCGGATCTTGCACAATGAAAGAAGAGGCATCAAAACAAATAAGGCAAGCGACTCACGTCGGTGAGCAAAAAGCGGATCTGTTCAACCCAACTCTCTAGAGGCGGAAAATAGGCGACCCGGGGCTTCCGCCCGTCGGCTTCGATTCCTCCTCTCGGCGTCATATCCGGGCGGTGGGGAGGGGATTTTTGGCCGGCGGGCGATTTGCGATTGGCTCGCCCAATCGGTAGATAGGCTAGTTTGTTGGTTAGTTGCTCATGGTGTTGTCATGGCGTCGGTGGAGCTTTCTCGACGGCGACGCCCTTGCGAGTCCGGCGAGCATGTTTAACGCGGTTCAGCGGAGGCGATCGGGCATCTCTCGCGGCGGGCGTAGTGGCGACGGGCGGCATCTCTGTCCGGGTCTGGCTGGCCTCTCAGTGGGCGGTGGGCGTTCGCCCCCTAGTGTTCGCGGTCCTCGCCGTGACGATGCCCTCGGGCTGCGGAAAAGGAGTGGATGAGAGTTTCCTCCATGCTATCTCCGTGGTCGTGACCTAGTCATTGGTGGCGGCTCCATGAGGCCTTGCTCTTGCTCGCCATTTTGCGGCGGTGGAGTTATGGGTCTCTGTTGTTTCGCTTTGGCCGGGCGACTACGAGAGGTTTCTCCGGCGGTTTCCCTGCCCTTGATGCCGATACCATGAGGTCCTTTGTTTGTGCCGGAGGTTGTAGATTCCTCGACGGCTTGTTGTTCTAGGCGCAGAGTAGAGTAGAGGAGGTGTTGGCGGTGTCGTTGAATAAATACCCCCGATTGCCTCTTCCCATTTGGCATCTTTCTCCCGCCAAGCGGTGCGGTCGAGTGGATTGTTCGAGTCTTCGTCGCCGCTTGTGGCTTTGTCGGTTGTCCGGGCAGCGGCGACAAAAGGGTGGATCTTTTGTTTAAATGCAAGGTCTCTGCGGTTGTAGATGGGCGACCCTTCATATTTCTTGTGGCTATTGGAGATGCAAGGTTCTTGGTTCAGGGTGTCCGGGTTCTTCCTTGGCCGACATCTTTGTAGAGATTATGGCTTTACCACGGGTAAACGATTCACAAAGCAAAGAGGGCTGGAGCTTTGAAAGTCGCGGATTGCGATGATGCATCCTCGAATCAAAGTGAAGCAAGTTTTGGTTTATTTGTTGAGAGTCGAACGATGTTTGCTCCTTTTCTTTCTTGGTTGTACCCGTATTTGTACTCGGATGTTTGTTTTACTTAATACAGGTGTGCCTTGTCACAAAAAAAAAAAAAAAAAAAGAAAGAAAGAAGGCAAACATGATCAGTAGATAGTAACTTAAGAGAGTTTAGGAATCTGGAAGGATAGAGGGAACAGTAAAGCAAGTTCAAGCGATAGTTGAGTTTGATCAATATGTTGCACTTCCCCATAATCAATAGATGCCTTGCAGAATATATCGATTTAGGGAATCAGAGGAAGAACAAAAAAGAGAATCCCAAGTATAGGGTAATATTAATGAAATTGAAGAAGAGATAAGTGAAATAGTGAATCTACATCAAAAGAAACAGCTAGAGCTATCTGGTTGGATGCAAGTACTTAGAAAAACAATTATCCTAACAATAAAGCTTCATAGGGTCTTTCTATCCAGGTGCAAGTAGTCCACATCTTTACAGACATGTCTATTTTTGCGAGCCTCTCTCGAGAGACAGTGCCCAGATCGTTACGCCTGTCGAGCTGGGCTAGAACTTACCTGACATGGAATTTCACTACCTTAGGACCGTTATAGTTATGACCGCCGTTTACCGGGGGCTTCGGTCACCGGGTTGCATGTCAGCAGTTCACCAAATGCAAATAGGTAGGGTGATCTAGTCGTAAATCTGTTACTACGGTATTAGTTGGTGATGATAATAGTACTACTGCTGGTTAGGTTTTTTTTGTGGTTAGCTTTAAAATATGTTTTCTAAAACCTAAGTTTTGGACCTGTACGAGGACCCATCTGTGGTCCTCAACCTTTTGTGATCAGCAGCAATGCTGCATTTCCAGGTGTTCTACTTCTACAAGAATGTATGGTGTCATAGTTTCCATTTGACCTTAATTTTGTGGTCACTGTCACCGACTCACACACTGTTGCTAGTGTTGTAGGAACTACTCCCACTGATTAATCTCGTTCCATTTAGCTTCTGGAACAGAGCAGGAGAGAGATCTAGCGTCAGATCGATGAGACCAGATAGGAATCTGGCCGACTTGCTCGATCGGTTAGCCCGGTTGGTGCCAAGTAGCATTGACTTTTTATTTGGCGTGGCCATGGGACAAGACATTTCCTAGTTCGTTTGCTTTTTGCAACAAACTATCAATGTAGCTCCAACACGCGGCTGAGTGTGACATCAGGTGTACTAAATCATCACAAAACGATCGTCAAAACCAGCTGGGGTGTGATTTGTTGTATTAAAGATCTTTTTCATAATGTAGAATATATAAGAGTCGCTAAAATTTTAGGTGCCTAAATTTTTGAATCTGGGAATAAAATAAACTGTTAGAAAAAATTACAAACCTTGGCGCACAAAACAAATAACAATTTGGAACCCGCCCAGATTCACGCGGCCAGCACGTCGTTCACGCAGTCTAATTTTTCAGGCACATCACTTTAGAAAAAGTGATATATATAATATCTAGCTTCGTATAGCTAAATATAAGAAAAGAAAAACGATACGTGCAGCGAAACAAAAACTGGTTTAGTTAAAGTTTCGGGCCGGGCCACCAAAACGCCGAAGCGTCGAGTTCGCCCAACTCCGGGCCTCGATTAAGTTAGTCTCATCAGGCCCGATTAATTCTATCACAAAACTAGATTAGTGTGTACCTTGAGAGCAATCAGTGACCAAAATGTAGCCTGGCCTTTTGTGATCAAACAAAGAGTTAAGCGTAATACGTCTCAGTCTCAGCCAAGCGCTGATGTAATGATGAACGAGGCTGTGCGCACACGGTGCACCACCAAACCTAGCTAGTAACGACAGAGGCTGGGATCTGTTTCCATTTCAAACTTTTCGTCGAAATTAAAAAAGAATGGATCATGTAGTACTAGTAGCTCTGTTTGCTGTCCCGATTTCAAACTTTTCGTCGAAAAAGAATGGATCATATAGTACGTCGTACTAGTAGCTATATGTTTGTTGTCCGGAGATTTCAAACTTTCATCGAAAAAAGAATGTTTCATATAGTACTAGTAGCTATATGTTTGTTGTCCTGCCGGGGTGGGGTGTTGGACTTTGTAATTTCTGTATATACTACTACTACTAGGAGGCAGGAGACTGTCACGTTCGTGTATGTTATTGAGAGCATCAACTGACCAACTCATTCTTTTTTTCAGAATAAAAAAAAAAAAAAATCACCAACTCACAAGTCACAACTCAGTGTGCAATAGGGCCTCGTTTAGTTGGCTAAAGTTTCTAACTCTTTTCACTCTCTCTCCATCACATCGGCATTAAATACACCAAAAAGACATATGTTGAGTATGAAAATGTAGGTAAAAAAAGTAACTAATTACACAGTTTAGATGTACATTGCGACGCGATTCTTTTTGAGCCTAGTTACCCCAGTAGGATAATATTTACTGTAAACAAAAGTAAAAAAGTCACCAAGTCTTCTGGGGAGTTCCGGGAGTTACTTTTGCTAAAATTGCTAACATCTAAACGAGGCCTAGGTCTAGAGAAGACCAGCAGGCTGCAATTGGACAGAACTTTGGAGGCCGCTCTGAACCTTGCCATGCGTGATGCGTCTCGGATGTGTTTGACTTCCGTATCGAACAAGGGACAGCGTGGAAGGTGCCGGCCAACCTAAATATAGGCATGCGATGCGGCATGGACGTCGTCGCGAGGAGGGAGATCGACATAGATCAGGGGCAGTTAGTTGGTGCTGATTTGATTGGAAAAATTGTAATGCTGATCGATGAGCAACTACATGCTGCATCAACCAATGGCGACGAGTAATAATTAATTAACTCGACAATTAATACATTAGTCGTCACTGCAACGCATGCTTTCGTCGCTCATCGATCAGGACGACGCTTGGTTTGAAGATGTGCATGAACTGGTCGATATGCGAGACAAATAAGGTTCGCTTTTGCAACCAAAAGCAAGCACGTCGGTGATCCTCCTCCTCCTCTCTGCTCTACACAGCTCGCGGTTAACTTTTTCCAACCGGTGTTGTGCTCTCTGGATAATTCACCTACCAAAATGGTTTTGCTTTTTGCAACAAAAGAGAAAGTAGACCAACTTGTGGAACGATCGATATGCATGTACATGGGTAACACTAACATGTATGGCTGCACTAGCGAAGGCACTACTTATGCGATGGCAAGCTGATCCCTGAATGCGCATGGAACTCTAGTGTTGTGTCTACACATGGCGGCGATGATCGATGTGTCGCGTGAGATAAACGGATCAGATAGACTAGCCACCGCCAGCTCGCGAGCGAGTTCCACAAAGTTAGTGAAAAAGACACGGACGCAGCCACAGATCGACCTACTCCCAGAAAAGTAGTCACGGTCGCCCAGCTTATCCAGACAACAACGTACAGGAAAGAAATCGTCGAGGAATCAGACTCCAAATCAGGGATCATGTACGCACTCCTCTGCGCCGTCAGGAAAGAAATCCATTGACAATAGGATTGCGCTTTAATTTGCACCTCCCACTCCCTTTTCAGATTAATTACTTTTTTATACAGGTGGCGCCTCGTGTTTTTAATGTAAGAGCAAGGCTAATAATATAGTCAACTTGTCTTCCTAATTAGCCCATCCATATAGTAGCCATTCACAATTAACATATAGTTCACTTGTTTCTCACACAAACTTTCTTAGATCTTATGCCTTCTCTTCACATCAACATTTAGCTAGCCCGCTTAGAATCTGTTATTATAGGTGCTCTTTTGATATAAAAACACCTATTACACCAAAAGTCAGTGTATGCTTTATATATATATCCAGATTTACTCTACGTTAGTGAAATTTAGAAATGTTTAGAATGCTTCAGTCAAGAAAAAGAATTTTTTTCTAGTAATTAACAAGAGAAATAATCAAACGCAGTCGCCTGATGGTTTGAAAAATCCATCAGTCACCTGCCCGAGAAATGTTTAGACTGCATTAGGGACCGGGCCGGGAGAGGAAGCGCGCGTTGGCGCGACGCATTCTGGGCACAGGAAGAGCACCGGGGCTGCATGCCGCTGGGCAGCGATGCGTTGCGGAGAGACGAGGGAGCAGGCGCAGGTGCGACGGCTGTCCATCAATCACCTGGTGTGGAGATATTCCTATAAAAATACACTAGAACTTTCACATCATTATTAGTAGGAGGATGGAGTGAGTAGCTCGATGCATGGTTGGGTTGCACGGCATGCCGTCCGGATAGAACATGATTTCTTTGCCGAGAAGCTTCTGAGAAGGAAAGCAAACCGATTTGTTATTGGCGCTGATGCACGCATGCATGGCTTAGTACGGGCGAGTAAGCAAAACTTGAATAAATGCCTGTTCATGGCAGACTTGGCGCAGCATGTTACGTGAGTGGATACGCTAAAGGCCATTCGGGATGGACGTTACGCCTGCTTTTGAAGGCTATTTAGACCAAAACCCAGAAAGTTATGAGGCTGCATGCGTATTCTGTTTGGGGATTAAAGAATTGTAAAGAATCTTGTCAAAAAAAAAAAAAAAAAAAAAAAAGAATTGAAAGAAGGAGTTCAAACGAATGGCCTTTTGAACTCCATACGTATATATTCTGTTATTATGGCGGCATGTACACATTATCCTATCCTTATAAGCACCTAAAGAGCTGAGTTGAATCGCAATTTCAAAAATTGCTTAAGTCACCACATGTGTCGCTATCGACGCCTACCAACAAAGAGTAGCGCCTGAAACCAGTGAATAAATCTAGAACACATGCAAGCACATAGGCATGTCAAAGCTGAGGCTATGTTTATGTTTTGTCGATTTTGAAAGTTAAACCCCATATAAAGCTTGAGTTGTTGATAATATACATCATAGCTGGAATTTCAACTATTATTGATTTAACTTAATTTTTTTCAAAACAGGCTTGTACGTGGTGCAAGAGAAGTGGAAATGTTAATTGGTTATCCTCTAGCCGGCTTCCCAATGGTGCCCGTGGAAGCCAACTAGGCGGAACACGAACACAAGGCACCGGCTAGGACAATGGGTCTTCGAAAGTGGTGTACTACGAGATAAACAGTTGCGGCGAAGACAACATCTAAAGCCGGAGCTAAGACGCAGGCCCTGTGAGGATGCAAGCCACCGCTGAATCATGCGCCCACCCAAAGACGATCTTCGACCCAGATGGCCTCCACGAACGCTGCTGGCGTGGACTCCCAAAGCGCCCTGCTGAACGTCGTTCTGTTCCTTTTCTTCCGCATCATCCAAGACACGAACACACCAATTAAGTGCCGCGTGCCTGGGCACGGCGTTACTAACCTCCGCCTGGAAAGCCCTCGCTTGATCGCAAAAATAGCACTCGTTTGTGGCCCTTACTTTTCTATTTTGGATAATAATTATATAGTATATTCACAACCAACTCGCATTAGAAGCCACGGAACCATCTCAGCCATGAGTGTGTTCTACGTACCTTTAGCTATACACGAGGATGGATTTAAATTACTACGTACTAAAAGTTTCGTTGATCACCACACAGGCAAATATAGACACGACACCTGTGGCTACGCACACCACCAGCTGCGTTCGATCCGATCGACCAGCAATGATGCCGACCAAGACTTGCGAGGCCGTAGTCGAGCAGTGAAGCACAAATAAACCAGAGGATTCGTTGAGCGATCCACCCCTATCCATCGTGCCGCTGCGGCGTAGCACGCTTTAGCCTCAAGCGTACGCGTCGCGCGGGCCGGTACAGATGTGATCGGTGTGCCCGCATGCGGGCTGCGGCTGGCCCGTGGACTACAGCGCCGCCGGCCGAATGACAGTCAAAATATGCATGGTGTGGCCTGATGCGTTGTCCATAGACACAACCACATGACACAGCAGATGGTTTTCCACATGTCTCACTGTAGCAAAGGAACACCTTAGGCCGTTATTTCACAGCCCCGCCCTAAGCGAGTGAGACATTGCCTGACATGTGGGATGGATACGTGTTCCTTGTCATCAATCTTGCTAGAGGGCCAAACAAACGATGTAAACGCGGCGATGTCGATACACCACTTGACGGCAGTGTGCTTCTGCAGTGGCAGGTGGTTGGCGCAGAGTGCGAAGGGGTCAATATGGACACGTTACTATGCCGTGACTCGGTCGTCGACGCTTAGGAGATGCGACGTGCAGCCCACACTCATCTTTCCTCCACGCACGCACCACCCCTTCCTCCTCCCTGCCCCGGTCGGTGGCCAGCCGCCCTCAACCCTCCCTAGGGGCCGCTCCGCCTGCCCCGCCATCTCCTCACCCTTGCCCGCTGCCGACCACCTCCCGCCACGAGGCGCTATTTGACGATCCACCATGGACAAGCTCACCAAAACGCCGACCATTAGCTCGCGGCGCTCCCGCCCTCATCTGCCATCTACCCCCACGAGACCCCCAAACCACCTCGCCTAGCCCCGCTCCCTTGGCCTTTTCTCTCGGATGACCTCCTCGCTAGAACCCTAGCAGCTCTCAATGCCGTCATCTTGTCTCCGGTGCCCTGCCTCCGGTGGGTGGAGAAGGGTAGGGAGGCCCTTCTCGCGTACCTGGCCCATCGGAGGAGGGGAGGAGGGAGCTCTAGAGCTCCCACGAGGAAGATCTTCGACACTTGGTGTGGGGGTGGGTGGGAGCCGGTGCGCACCTTGGACACGGAATGTAGGCATGAGCGGAGGGTCATGCCACAGGTGATGTCGCGATGGTCGCGAAGCAGACTCTTCAGCCAAATTTTACGGCCATGCGCCTTGATTGCCCTTATGTGTGAATAGTTCTTCCTTATTATTTGGGAAATGGAAACAGGTAGGGTGATCTAGTCTAGCGTAAAATGTGTTAACGTGTTAGTTGGTGATAATGATGTAAACCGGACGGTATGGTAACTGCCATGTCAACTCTATATCCACCCAATATAATGAATAATGCTGAACGATCGAGTCTCCACGTACTGATCGATCGATTGATTCATTGCCCTTCACCAACGCATGCACGCACACCTTCATCATCTCGTGCCCCGCGCCAAGCCTTAGTATTTATAGCGCGCGAGCAGAGCCAAAGCCGAGCGAGCAGGGCAACACAAGTATATATAGAACAAATCAGCGCAGTAAGGCCGCAAGCTGATGAGAGAGTAGCTAGCCAGCAACCACTTCACTGTCACTCAGAGGTGATCCATCGGTCGATCGATCGATCTCCATGGAGGTGAAGGTGCTGAGCCCAAGCTCGCGAAACCGTCCTACCCGGCGGGCGCGCCACGGCCGGACACCACGGAGCACGTACCGTCGTCGGTGCCCGACAAGGTCACGTACCACATGCAGAGGGGGCCATCATCTACGCCTTCTTCTCCGCCGGGCCCCTTCCCCAGCCGATATCGAGCGCGCGCCTCGCCGTGAAGCAAGTGCCGTACGCTCGGCCGGCTGTGTCCGCCCGGGGCCTGACGACGGCGCGCCAGGGCGCCGCTCAACGAACACGCGCCCGCCTCGTCGAGGCAATCCGTCGACGCGTACCCGCCGGACATCGTCCCACCCGCTGTCGCTGCGCCTGCACCCGGACCTGGACGGCGATATCCAGGAGGTGGTGCAGGTGTGCGTAGCTCACGCGGTTCTGGCGTGCGGCTCCTCGCCGTGGGGTTCACTGCCAACCACGCCGTGGCGGACGGCCACGCCACCAGCGACTTCCTCGTCGCCTGGGCCGCGCCGCGCGGACTCCCCGTCGGCCCGTCGCCGCCGGTCCACCACTGGGTCTTTCCCGCCGCGCCACCCGCCGCGCGTCGAGTTCGAGCACCGCGGCGTGGGATACTACAGGCCCACCGGGCCGGTGCGGCCCCATGGCCACGGCGACACGGAGCACAGCATCGTGATCCACAAAGCGCACTTCACCAAGGACTTCGTCGCGGGCCCGCGCCGCGTCCGAAGGCCGTGGCCGCCCCTTCAGCCGCTTCGAGACGATCCTGGCCCACGTGTGCGCGCGCCATGACGGCGCGCGCGCGGGCTCGGCAACCCGCTTCAGACCTCCACCATTCGCATCTCCGTGGACGGGCGGCGGCGCCCTCGCGGCGCCGGCCGGCTACTTCGGCAACCTGGTCCTCTGGGCGTTCCCGCGCGCCACGGTGGGGAACCTCCTCAACCGGCCGCTGAAGCACGCTGCGCAGGCGATCCACGACGCCGTCGCGCGGGTGGACAGCGCCTACTTCCAGTCGTTCGTGGACTTCGCTAGCTCCGGCGCCGTGGAGAAGGAAGGGCTGGAGACGACGGCCGTGCTCAAAGGTTACCGGAATGCTGCCAAGATAATACAGTATCTTTGGTTTTCGTACTCCGGGTGTAGTAAGTCAATTTATAATCCTTTAACACCCAGCTTTAAATCCAACACTCTGCTTTTTAGTTTCTGCTTGTGTAGACATAAGTCCCTCCCTACAACTCATGAATTAAGAATTCTCACAACGACAGTCTACTTGATATGGATTAGGCGTAAAATGAAAACCTTTGCAAAAATCAGATATTCAATTAATATCAACTCATTAAATAGGAGTATGCTTAAGTTAATGAATATGTTTCATTCATATATAATGTGTACACCCTGTGTACGTTCTATCCTATAGGAATTTTTACTATAGGAATTCGATAGGAAGGAATTCGATAGGAATTGAGTTGTTGTTATGGTAAGTTAACACGGTTCGTTATTAAACCGTGGATTTGATTC
>JADLZK010009402.1:0-95215 GCA_015847255.1 Hyparrhenia diplandra
AATTACATTGCCGTTGGGTGTTGCGTCGCGTGCGAGACCGGCGCGACAAGAATAATCCTAGCTTAGCTAAGGTGGTACCAGTGACACCTAGAGCTGACGTTTATCTCTCCCGGTCGCCTCCCACGAGGGCGACACGCGGGAGGCTCCCACGACACGCCAGTAGCGCCGCCCTCCCTCCCCATATTCTTCGCCGCGCCGCCGCGAGGCTGGCCGTCGGCAGGCCGCCGCTGGCCGGGAAGGCGGCGGGCGGGCGTTTATCAGCGCCGGGCGCCGCCTTCCTTCGGCCGGGGCGTGGTGCTCGGGCGGGCGTGGTGGCCGGCGTCCGGGCCGTCCCGTCCCGGCGCAGAGGGAGGCGGCGGGCGTCCGGGTGCCCGGATCCGCCTTCGGTGGTCCGGATCGGGACGCCCCTGGCAGCAGAGAAGCGGGCGCGGCCCCTGGCAGCAGTGGCGACGCACCATTGGCGCCGGAGGTGAGGGCGCTGGATGGGGTCGTGGGCGGAGCAGCTGTGGCGTTTTGCTCCTTGTCCTCGCTCCCTGCGGACGCTGGATCCGGCCCCTTCGCCGGATTCGCCTCCCCTCGTGGCCGGATCCCGGCGACGCCGGCTCTGGATCCGCTGCGGAGGAGGCCGTGGTGCTCTGGGGAGGTCCTCGGTGGGGCTTTTTCTCCTGCAAGTGGATTGCTTCGGACGAAGGCATCCGGAGGAGGGCTGGTGGAGTGGTGGAGTCGGGGCTTTCGCTGGAGCAGTGGAGGAGGAGGAGCCTTGGTGTGGGAGTGGGCAGCCGAGATGCAATGGTGTGTGCGCTTTGGCTCGGTCGGGCTTGCTTCGCTGACGGTGGATGCGCGGCGGTGGTGGTGGCGGCGGCCGTGATGGTGTGTCTGTGGTGGTGGCTATGGTCCGCTGGCGGCAAGATGGCCGGGCTACACAAGGGCCGGGGTGCGAGCGCTGCCGCGGCAGTGACGGGCGGCGCGCGGCGGTGGTGGCGGCTCGCAAGGTGCTGGGCGCGGCAACTCTTTGGCTCGGGGAGGCCCCGTGTGGGGGACGCTTTTGGCTGACCGTTCTCGGCCATGGTGGTCGGGAGACGAAGTCGGGCAGCCTTCTCGCGGCGGCGAAGGGGCGGCGGTGAGTTGGTGGTGCTCCCCGTCTTCTACCTCGTCGGTTTGCGGCTCTGGCTCGCCTTGGTGGCGCAGGCCGGGGACAGTGCACGTTCTTGGCGTGTCGTGGCGGCATTGTAGTGATGAACCAAACCTCCTCGTCCCGGGAGTGCGGAGGCGCTGGGGAGTCGCTGCTGCTTTGTCTCGTGAGCGGTGAAAGGGGCTGATGTTGATCCCGGGACGAAAGCCTTCACCGACATTCTTGCCGGTGGTAATGGTGGCGGCGCTTATCTGAGCGCCGCTCTTCCCCGCTGGGGACACCATTATGGGACATCGTGTTACGAAGCATGGAGTCTCGGGGTGAAAACCCGGTCCGTTTTTCCAGACGAGCGACGGCGCGCGCTTCGGGCGTCAAGATCCTCCTTGAGGCGGCGCTCGAGACCTCATCTCGCCTTGTGGCGTGCGGAGCCGGATTGGTTGGCCCGTGCGCAAGGGCATAGGAGGTGCGCCATGGTCTTGGTGTTGGCGGCAAGGGTGCGTAGGGCCCATGGATGCTGTGGCCTTGGGCTGCGCGCTTGGTGCAAGTGGTGATCTCGTGATGGCTGGGTGGAGGTGGTGTCTCCTGAGCTGGCTTCGCTATCCGAGTCCCGGGAAGTGGATTTAGTGGAGTGTGAGTGGCGGGTGAGGCGATGCCCCCTATACCGAGAGTCGATCAATGGTTTTCGATGGTGTCGCGGACGGGATTGTTCACTGGATGCATCACCGGAGTGGGGATCGACGATCATGCGTGGTGCGGTTTGGGGGCTATGGTCCCGGTGGAGGAGTGTTGGTAGCCACCGGGCCTGCGGCTGGCCGCGGCACGCCGCTGGAAACGACGCGCGCCGGGTTTCGACGACCGCTTTCAACTCCCTCCCGTGGTGGTGGTGTAGTTTGTGTTGTGTGTTGTTGTGTCGATGTCCCAATCCGACCGATCGTTGTGGATGAAGGCTCGTGTTGATGACCCAATCCAACCGAGCGGAACTTCTTATTAATTTTCTCCCCATCCGAGTGGTGTTGTTGTAACAAGTGGTAGGAGGGTTTTTCCCCTAAGTTGAGTCGAAAGGGCTAGGGGCAGTGGCGTGAGTTGAGTTGATTTGGCTAAGTGTGCGGATGAAGTAGAGTACCCTCCACAATCAGATGATTTTTCGCCCCATTTCCGATCAAAACGGGTCTGACACTTACTTTCTTTGTTTGTTTCTAATAGAAATCGCGGCAAAGCTTTGCCGCCCTTCTAAGAAAAAAAAAAAAGGTGGTACCAGTGTGATGTGAAGAAGAACCCGTCAACAACGCACGTTCGTACGGTACGAGTACGAGTGATCTGCAGAGATGGTCCAGGCCGCAACCCAAGGGACACGGACACCAGTCATGATTAGCCAATTGGTACAGAATCACCGGAAATGGGACTGGATCGTCTAAATTACCACATCTGCTATTATGGAAAAGTTTAAATAACCATATTTACATATATGTTTTTAAATTAATTACTCACTTCTATTAATGTTAAATATACTAGAACTAGGTAAAGTAAATATGCATATTGACCCATCATGCAGATCAAGTAAATTTTGTCACATGTAATTTTTTAAACAAAAAAAAACTAATGCTTATGTCTCCTAAAATTCTAGCCCTTGTGGAAAAGCAAGGACCATTAGTCAATTAAACATCATTGTGAACCCTGATTAAGCAACATCGACTGGCTTCATCAGTTGTAGAGTAGTGCAGTGGTTTAGAGTTGTGATGGTAATGTAAGCGGAGGTCTCAATCCATGTATCCACTGTCTATAACCCTTATCCCACACCGAAATTAGTGACAGAGCAGCGGTGTAATTAAGCAAGAAGAAGTGGGCAACCGATGGAATTGCCCACAACATTAGCACGTACGTTAATGGGAAGCAGAGTAACCCCTTGCTGGTATCCTATATCTTGGTGGCGAGTGGCGACGATGCATGTCAAACGTGGGAATTGCATGTAGCAGTGAGCCCGTCAACCACGTTTGATCGGAGGTGTACAGCAGTACTCCAGGCCGGGGTGGTACTCTAACCCTGCAATGCAGCAGTGTCGAACGACCATCTCTCGTGTGTTGACCAACCCGAGCCCGTCTTCCAAGTTCCTACTGAAGCAGCTCTGGAAGGCAGCCTCCAAATATCATTGTGAACCCTGATTATTAGTGTTGGAATATATGCATGAATACGCATGGCCGGCCTTTGGCCTCATAGAGATTTTTTTATTACTCCATCAAAATAAATCTCAAAGGGTCATTTATATTGTTCCAAAAAAAGGGGTCATTTATATGTGCATACGAGGGCAGTAACGCAGTGGGAAACATTAATTCCAATTTGTTAGTTAAGTGGAACGATACAGTTATTCCACATATTAGGTCCTTTGTCGTATTGATTGATCCTGTATATCCGGCTGTTTGGAAACAAAACTTCCATAGCATGCATTTGTAATGACATGTCAGTACTTTGTGTTGGAGAACAGTAGACCATTATTCAGTTATGTTTAAAACTTTGTTTTGTAGAAATGCACTACATTATCAATTCTCTTTTGCATTTGCAATGTTCTATGTCGAACAATTGTTGCATGTTAATATTGACCTAATACTAGATTTTGAGTTTTTTCCTCTGTTGATCATATCTCCATTTGATAAATACAAATTACTAGTTAATTTCTAGCAATACGCGCCAGTCTCAATGGTGAGTTTTATTACATTGTTTCCAAGGCGCCATGTCAAATAAAAAACGAAATGAAACTTAGATGAAAACTCCTATTCTCAATGGAGAGTTCCATTCTGTGATTTCATAGTCATTTAGGTCATGTTTGGTTTAGGGACTTTTAGTCTTTGGGACAAAAAAGTCTCTTTTTAGTCCCTATCAAACCAAAAACAGAGGGACTTTTTTTGAGACTTTTCCTCTATTAGTCCCTAAAAACTCTCTTGAAGGGACTTTTTTATTAATCCCTAGGACTAAAAAAAAGTTTTAGTCCCTAGGAACCAAACATGACCTTAATTTTATGACTCAGTAGATAGTATTGGTGCCAAGAGAGTTTCACCAAGATTAAACTTTTCCCTTCTCTCACCTCAGCGTTTCATGCAAAAAGCGGACTTTTACCGATGTGGTCTACTTAGACTTTCACTGGCCTAAGTGTGCGAAAGCAACCGAGGAGTACCTGGCCTGAAAGTTAGTGCTTACGTAGGTTAACTGGAATCAGAGTTAACGTTGCTGCCTACTGCCTTGCTGGGGGCCCACAGCTCTTAGCTTGTTGAATCTCGATCGGTGGCCACGGTGCTTGTGAAATGGGATTGACCAGACCACCCGAGCCCGTCTTCCAAGTTCGAAATCCCCTAAACCCCCTACGCACTGCGGCACTGGTGGAGGATCGGCACCTCTGGTCTTCCAAGAGAGGAGCTGGATCGGAGTCGGAAGGAGGAGGTACATCGTTGATTGATGCAGAAACGAACGTACGTTAGGTAGGCAGCGTTCTTCCTGGCCGTTGACTTGACTTGCACTATCATCAGCCGTCGTCGCACCATGGGTGTGGCATGTGCCGTTACCATGTGGTGAAACACGGTTTCTGCTGCCGCACAGCGCGTTGGCGGCTATTAATGCAAGGTCGAGTCATAAACAAGAAAACTAATCACATCCGGTGCTGGCTAAACAACTCCCACCCAGAGTACGCCATGACTGTCCAAGTGCTGCGGCTACTAGTATCACTTTACACCCAGTCAGGCACCCACCAGTGCTCTATCTATCTATATATACCTCCGCCCGGCGCAGGGTAAGCAATTGCTAAGCTCCCCGGCGGTGTCTCTTTGCATTGCCCCAGCACATCAACGGCCACTTCACCGTAGGCGGCACTTCGTTCGATTTCGAGGCTTGCATTGGAGCACAATCCGCCGCCGATCGATCAGGAGAAGCAACGACGATGAAGGTGAATGTCTGATCATCATCACTTTCCTCTTCCTGAAACGTCTCATCGTCTTCCTCTTTTACTGAACTGGGCACATTCTCCCTGCCGCATGCAGCAAAAGATCGTGATCAGGGTGCAGATGGAGTGCGACCGGTGCCGGTCCAAGGCGCTGGCGCTGGTGGCGGCGACGGGCGGGGTGGACTCGGTGTCGCTCGCAGGCGACGGAAGGGACCAGGTCGTCGTCGTCAGCGACGACGTCGACTCCGTCAAGCTCACCAACGCGCTGCGCAAGAAGGTCGGGCCTGCGGAGATCGTGCAGGTCGTCGCCTGCCAAGAAGGAGGGGAGCGGAGGCGGCAACAACCCTCCGGCTCCCGCGGCCGCCGCCACCGCGCGGCTGCCCGAGTTCGTCGCGGCGAGCGCGTGGTACTACCAGCAGCACTACCGCAGCCGGCGGCCGTGGTGTACGAGCATCCGCGGCCGAGTACGCGTGCGCGTACGGTTACCAGACGCGGACTGACAGCATCTGCTCCATAATGTAATGTGGTAGAGAGCCGGGCTCCATGGAAGGATTGATTACTTTTTTTTTTTTTGTGTGTTTGGGCCGTGATCGGTGATAGGTAAGTCTTTCCGAGACAAGTTTTGTATGGGCTTCAGGCCACGACCTTAATGGGCCCAATTCCATCATGTATTCTGGTCCTTTTTTGTATTGCCGCTAATTAAGTTTACAATATAATATACTCCCCGGGACAGATAAGCCGTTTAGGACAAATGACACTCCGCCTCCAAAACACAACTTTTACCTCTTATTATTATAAAAATATTTATGGAGATGTGATATATGTATACTTTTATCAAAGTATTTTTAAGACAAATCTACTCATATAATTTTTACATTTACAAACTCAACAACTTAAAAGTTATTGATGATTTATATTCCCCCGATGTTTGACCCAAACCTCATTCAAAAAACGACTTCTAATACCAGCCCGGAGGGAGTATGTGGTCAGGCTATTCCTCGGAGAAAAAGCAACGAAATAGGCTCTTCTGCTTTTGGATAAGTCAAGGCGGCTGATCTTGGTTGTTTCAATAATCTATATCTATATCTATACCTACTAATAAAGAGAAAAATTTCTATCCACCTCTTTTTTAGGTCTGCCTCTATATGGGCCTTAATTGGGCTTATCAGCCGCACCGCTGGTACGAGCATCGGCGTGACCGCGACCCAGGACCATGCATTGTCGCCGCATGTTTTTTTTATTGACGTATGGGGGAACAGAAAACGGATTCCATGCGGGGCGAGGCCGTTCGTTCGGGTTTCCGCGCCGACGAGGCCCCGATCGCACACTACCAATCCGAAGCACCCAATCCCGTCGCCGGTCGCCTCCTGGCCCTTGCTTGCTTGGTGCGCCTGGGCTTGGCCAGTTCCAGTGGCAGTGACAGTCGTTGCTCGACCTGCTTAATGAATCCATCAATGCATTGTCTGTGGTTCCCAACGGACTCTCATGTGCTCCTGAAATTTTGAGTACTGTACGTACCAGCGTCCACTCACTCATCCGACATCCGTTCGGTTCGTCGCTGTCGTTCCCGTCACCCGTGCCCGCTCGCGCATTTCGCCGTCGATGGCAAACAGGATAAAAGGTGGGGCCGGCGGCTGCATCTGCAAAGTGGAAGGACCGGACCGTGCCGGCGGCTACCATGGGGGGGTGCAAGTGTAGGCCCGAATCCGAAAGATATGTGCAGCGATTATGGGGGAAACCACAACGACCACATGTACACGTATGTGACCTCGTGTGCCAGCGCGACAGCAGCGGCTCGCGGTGCACGCTAGTGCACACGTTCGGGTTGGGTTCCGACGTCGATGCAGCGGCCATGCACAACATCGCGGAGGTCACGGGCAGCACTTTCTCCTTCGTCGAGAACTACGCCGCTGTGCAGGACGAGTTGGCGCAGTGCATCGACAGACTACGATCGGTTACTGCGTCGAGCACGACGTAAACGCGGAGCTTCCATGCTGAGCAATTGCAACTGACACGACCCCGGCGATTACGTGGCAGGGCCACGACGCCTGTGAGCCGGATTGAGAGCCGGACTGCGGGCCGCTGCACAGTCGCCGACCGACCTCGGCCATTACGTGGCAGGGCCATGGCGCCTGTTGAGAGCCAGACTGCGGGCCAATGCACAGTCGCCGACCGACCTCGGCCATTACGCGGCCCAGCCACGGCGCCTGTTGAGAGCCAGATTGCGGGTCCTTGCACTGCCTGTACCCGCAGCGAACGCAACGATATTTCTAAAGTGTTCTTTAAAAAAAAAACGTGAAAATGTTCTGCTAGCTGTAACAAGGACAAAGTCCAATGTCGAAAGGGCTACCGAGGCATTCACGGATTCAGTTCTGAGGCGTGACTACCCATCATCCATCCATCCTGCTTATCATCTAGAGGATTATTTACATCTAAGCACCAATGAAATTAATTAGGACTCCTCAAAGTAATGGAAATTTTTTTTTTTAGAAAGGACGGCAAAAGCTTTTGCCGCGATTTCTATTGGGGACGAAAAAAAAAAGGCAAAGTGCCAGCCCAGTTTTTGACCGAAACCGGGCCAAAAAAACCATACAAATGTGGAGGACACCCTACTCCACCTGCAGACACCTAGGTACCGGATCAACTCAACTCGCGCCCACTCAACTCAACCTTAGGGGGAGTGCTCCACTCCCACCTACTACTAGGATCCACTTAAACAACTCAACTAAACACGACGCTGAAGGGAGCAAAGATATACAAAGATAAGACCGCTCGTTGATTGGGTCATCAACACAGGCTCCACACACGCCGCTCGGTCGGATTGGGGCATCGCTTACCGGCCCACGACTCACAAAGGCACCAAGAAAAACAAAAGCAAAACGAACACAAAGCCACACCACCACCACTGGGGAGAGAAGCCGACACCCGGCCGCCAAAAACTGCGCGTCGTGCCGCTAACGATGAGCCGATGCCCGCCGCAAGCTCGAGCAACCAACTGAAACTCCTCCACCGGGACTATCCCCAAGGCGCATACCCACAATCGCCGATCCCCAGCTCCAACCTTGCGTCGCCAGAGAAAGTCCCGCTGCGGAACAATGGAGATCATCGATCCGGCAACTTCTGCGTGGGGGCCTCGCCTCACCCAACGCCTCAAACCACTACCCGGGACTCGTGATAAATGAAACCGCCGTAGAGCACCTCTTCCACTCAGCCGCACCGAGATCACCACCACCATGCATGTCAACTCGGGACCTCCGGCACCTATGGGCCCTCTCGCACCTACCGGCCAAGGGACCGGTATGTAGCACACCCCACGCGGCCTTACCGACACCACTCAGCCGACCACCACCCCGCCACAAGCCGAAGTTGGGTCTCAAGATGCGCGCCCCGGGGAGGGAACGACGCCCGTGGCGCGGGGCCGTCAAAGACGTCCACGGGGACTGGTTTTCACCCCGAGAATCCCAAGCAGCAGGACAAGGATGCCCTCAATGGTGGCCCCGGGCCGAGAACGACGACCCATGGCCGCCGCCACCATTGCCACCGAAAGCGGTGGTGAAGGCTTCGCCCGTCGACCCGCCGCTGCCCACGCCAGCCCCGCCAGAGAACGCCCCCCACCACACCTTGCCGCTACCAGAGAAGGCCCCGCGACCAACCAAGATACCACCACGGCACCATGAACAAGCACCGACGGTCCCCCAGCCCGCCCACCTAGGGGCGCCCTGAGCGCCGACGCAAAGGGGAGGAGGAGCAGCAACCAACAAACCTCGATCCCGATCGACCGTGCGTGAGACCCTCCGGCCCAACCAGCTCCACCGAGTAGGCAACACGGGGGCCGCTAGCCGAAGCCCGACGCCACCACACGGGCGGCAAAGCCGCCCCAAAGACATCGCCCCACCGCCGGCGCGCGGAACCACGGCCGCCGCCCACGCCGCCCATGGTCGCTGTTGCCGCCACCCGGGCCCGGTTGCCGACTCCCAGTGCACCACCGCTCCCTCGACGCATAGCCACCGAGATCCGGTGGGGCGCCGCGGATTCGCAAAGAAGAGCCCCGCCGCCGTGGGGGCGGCTCACAATGGCCGAGGTCCCTCCGAGGGCCTCGTGGGCGCGCGCGTGCCCGCCAGAACGCCGGAGAGAGAAGCACGCCGCCATCTTTCCCGCGAGCCCCGCGGCCCGCTCCCGGTGGCGGTGTGTGGCTCGGAGGGGCATGGGCTTTGGGGGCGGCGGATTAGGGTTTGGTCGCCGCCGCCGCCAAGACGTGGAGCGACGCGGCGGCGAAACAGCTTTTGTAGTGTAATGGAAAAATTCAAAACAAGCGAAAGTGGATCTTCTTCACAGTTCTGGTGAACTCGAGATTACTGGGCGTTAACGACGACAGTGGTGCGGCCTCGTCCTCTTACTCTCGCCTCAAGCATCGGTGACGACAACACAGGTCATCCTACGTCCGGGACTTCGGGTGCCATTTGATTTGTCTCTTAGATCCTATCCTCTAAACTTCGAGCTGAACTAAAAATAAGAGTGTAAAGTTAGCTCTAATTATAGGATCGAGTTCTCTCCCGACAATTAAAACCTTTAGTCCACCACACGATATGACTTGTCTGCTTGTTAATTAGTCGCTTGCAAACCCACGGTGTGAATGCAAACGAAAAATTATCTCATCGCAATGTCAAACAAGTTTCTTTCAGGTTGAGTCATCGTAAGAGAAGTGCACAGATCACCTCAGCATGACAGCGCGCATAGAAAGAGCCATTGTCTTATGTGTGTGTTTGACATTTCATGACAGCGCACCCCTGTATGTCTTCGCTTTTGAAATGTCATCCTGTTTGGAATTTAAAACCATCGACAAAGGCAATGCGGTCTACGCGGTCTACATCTCCCTCTACTAAATTAGCAGAAAAATCTGCTCACTGCTGCTATTTAGAGGCCGGTTTCACAGCTTTTGCTGTACAGCAATCCGCGTCACCGCGGGTTACCATTCAACAGAGAATCATGTCACTGTAAAACGTCGGTAGCTTGAAATAAAATGTCTTCGTAACATCTCAAAGGCTGACCTGCATGTTGGGACGTGCTTGACGATGGAGCATTTCTTGTTATTTACTAATATAATAAGTTATCCACCTTTTCTATGTCTATGTTGAAAGAAATTTATCAACTTCATCTTGCGACGTGTGTGCTCTGGTCCGATGTGTGCCAAGATATGTGCGTACCGGCTGTGGTAAAATTGTTCAAATCTGTATGTTGTGCTTTGTGCTAGGACACCACCCTCTTTTGTCCTTGTTTTTCC
This sequence comes from Hyparrhenia diplandra, assembly GCA_015847255.1. NCBI lineage: Eukaryota > Viridiplantae > Streptophyta > Magnoliopsida > Poales > Poaceae > Hyparrhenia > Hyparrhenia diplandra. The sequence continues at coordinate 10,339 of JADLZK010009402.1, forward strand.
ATAGATATTTTTTTATTGTCTCTTGTTTATCGTGGTAAAATTGTTCAAATTTATATCTTGTCCTTTGTGCTAGGACACCACTCTCTTTTGTCCTTGTTTTTCCATAAGAAAAATTGTTAATTGTCTCCTGTCTGCTGTGGTAAAATTGTTCAACCCATCTCGCTAGCTAACACTTTGTACGTATAGTGCTGATGACAGATCTCACCCTTGGATGATGATCCAAGGGTCTACCACATTGCAAAAAATGTTGGTTATTTTTCTTGCGAAAGAGATATAGCAACTCTCTAAGTTATCCGTATAGATAGGTGTTCGTATTTTTAAGTTTATAAGTGCAGTTCGTCAATGTCAAGAGTCAAGAAGTCCATATCAAGATCCATCTGACTTTTCCTTTCCGACGACGTAGGTACACAGTGTGCTTGTAACGTGTATTATTATGCATATAGTACTTGAAATCTCCAATTGTGATTAAAAAAATATTTCATAATAATTGCTGCGGCGACGCAAGCGCCCGAACGTCCGAGCACCTGGCTCCGTCCTGCCCACATGGCTTGTGTCCTCCCGCCTGACTCGTATGCCTACATGTTGTAGCTGGGCCGCACCTGCCAGCCCGCCCATATAGATGGCCATGGGGGCGTGCGGCGTGCCGCGCCGTCATGCCTCTTCGGGTCGTCGTGTTCCGACGGGTCGTGCCTATGTCTTGCCGTGCTAGGCCTTCGCCCAAGGAACGGCCCGTGGGCCATTTGGCCGTGTCGTGCGCTCGTTGGGCCATGCCGCCCGCAGCCCACAGAGAGAAAGGGAAGGGGAGAGCAGGGTGTTAACACCGCTTAACGACATCACTAATATAGCAACGACATCAAAAATGACAAAAACTATAAAACCAATGATCCCCAAACAGTCTTTGGTATTATAACAATTACTAAGCCACTATGAAACTAGTCAAAAAGTAACCAATACTTCTAGTAAAAGAGGTTTGTCAGTCCACTTATGCAACTAGAGAGTATAACATGGCATAAAAAATAATACGACTTGGCAGCAAATAGAATAAAATAAAGAATATAGAACAAAGCTTTGCATGAGGACAGAATAATAAATACCATTGTAGCATTTTAAATGAGTAAGAGTATCGTGATCCACAAGGAAGACATCTATAAACCGCTTAATGTGTACACTAATAAAGTCCTTATGTATGTAATGTCTATAACCAATAATGATAATGCTTCTACTCATCAATAGGGTTAATGTCACATGAAATAATAAATATGATAAAAGATATGTATGATGAATGCTAATAAAGATAAATGATAAATAAAAGATCAAGCCATCAAGAAATAATAAGATTCAACAGAGTATTCTAGCCTAAGGACTAACATGGGTAATATAAGAAAAACTTACTAATGAGTAACTATCATCACATGCTATTGCTAAACTTTAATTAGTGCAAACATATAGCTATCATTGTTAATACTACTACTTCATAACATACTCAAGGGTCATCAACTAGGAAGGATTCAATAATGAGATCTTCACCTTCTTCGCGACACACAATCTATCGTTATCTATATACTAAAGGGGGAGGATTACATAGGACTCAATAGGGTTGTAAACCCTCCGATCTACCCCTACCGACCCAAGCATATAGAGGGCATTTGTAGATATAACTAAGCACCACACTTACATAAGTTATAACACCTATCTTGCACGTTACAAGATGAGGGCTATACAATCCTAAGCATGCAATCCATAATAAATATATAGCTCTACTAGACATATTAAAGCAAACAATAAACAATGCAATAGATAATATAATAAAGATAAAGAACAATATCATAGATGAACTTGAGTAATTAAATATATCAAAAGAGATATAATAATGTACCTATGAACACCTTGACGTAATCCTAAGCTCAAGTTTCCTAGACTTGATCTCCTTCTAATCTACTACTATGTAGCTAATCTCTCTAGATCTAGAACTACTCTTGAAGAACTAGGTTTATGGCTCAGAACTTGATCTCTAAAATTCGGACTCTCAACTGAATTATCAATACTGAATTAGGGTTTTAGGGGTGAGGTCTGCCCTTGCTTTTATAGCCCCATAGGATGAATCTCAGCCCTTGGATCAAACCAACTTGATTGGACGGTGTAGATACTCCATAGGTCGGTTGTAGGAAGATTCCAGAAGCGGGGACATGTGGCGTGCCATGGGGGTGCCGCGGCCCCATTGTGGGTGCCGCACGGTTCTACCTATTAGCCATGGGCCCCGCCTTCGCGAAGCCTTCTCTTGTCATTTAGGCCCTTGAATTTTCTCCAATCGCCTCGGGTTTGGTACTTTTCTTCTGGTTTCTCTATTTCTCCTCTTTTCTCTCCGATATTCTGGTGTTTCTCGAGTTCACCTATAAAACCGAGTATATACAAAACTTGTGGAAATTATTAGTATAAACCCTATCTTCTATTTGTTATTGTTCTCAAATGATCTATCATTTCATGCTAAAAAAGTTGACGATAACTACCGTCAACACAGGGCATGCCACGGCCATGGGGAGAAGGCGCCACCGCCACCACCAGTGAGCGACCGCCGGGCGTAGACCTCGCCGCCGGGCGTGGTGTCGTAGGGCGGCGTGGGAGGAACTCCGGCAAAGGATGGGGTGAGATGGTCCGCGACGGGCGCCGTGCATTCCTGGCTTGAAGCAGAGAGGAAGAGAGGTGGGGATGAGGGGGCATGGCGGCACGTGCGGGTGGCCGAGGTGTGGGGCGAAAGCATGTGGGATGGCGATGGGGGCGGTTATGGCGCGATGGCCGATGGTCGATGGCGACGGGGCGGGGCGGGGACTACCGGGGGAAGTGGAGAGAGAGAGAGAGAGAGAGAGAGAGAGAGAGAGGAGTTAGGGTTTGATTAGATGTGGCCATGTGGGTCGGGCCAATTCTAATTTCTAAATCGGTGTTTTTACCCTGGCCACCACCGCGCTCTAGTCGACCGGTCGCGTCTGCCGCGCCACGGGCCAGGCCGGTGGCCCACGCGATGACCTAGTGTCTCGGCTGGGCCAAAGACGAGCACGCCGTCACCGAAGCTAGGCCGCGCCTTGGGCCATTGCTAATGTCCTCGCGTCGCTGGCCGCCTTCAGCCCCGGGCCGCATGGCTAACTATACCGCCGATGTGCTTGCCGCCCACACGCGCGTGGGCCCCGCTTTGTTGCTCCATAATTTTCGCTTTCGTAATTATTATGTTCATGCGCCAGGTTCTGTCCGCTCGTCCGCAGACGCCGCTCTCCAGCCATTGGCCTCGGCCCATAAAAAAAAAAACAAAATGAATCCCCACTGTTATGCCTTCTCTTCCACTGCCTTGGAAAACATCGGCCACGCTCCCTAGTAGATCTTGCTCCACCCGCCGCCATTCTCGTGCTCTCCCAAAGAGTTCCGACCATCGGGTCCGTGCCGACGGTGTCGCCCATGGCGCCGCCATGTCCTCGCCCCGCCTCCGTCCCAGAAGCCTTCAACTACCTCCACGGCCTCACATCCATCTCCGCCCACGCTCTTGAGCAATGCCCCGAGGTGGACATGCACATCTACCGCCCGCTCAGAAGCCCGACACCATCCCCCGGTCCCTACGCCGTCCGTGGCTCCCCGTGATGGGGACGCAATGGCGCCGGGCCCGCCATCATGCCCCGCCTCCGCCTCTATATGCGTGCTCCGGGTCGTGTCAGAATCGGCGTACGCGGGCAGGTGATGGACTTCATCTCGACGCACCTCTTGCACAGATGTTGTAGAGGAGTGGGTGGTTCTCCTCCACCTAGCGCCGAAGGGCCCCCACCCCGATGATGCCCTCTCTCACCCCTTATGACGTGTTGCTCACCTCGGTAGGCATGGCGCCCTCGCCACCATTCCCCATACAAATCACCACCGAGCCAAGGCCCTTCTATAGCCGAGCAATGAAGCATCCCTTCGGCGACTGAAAGCACCCCACCCGGCGGGCATAGCACTCCCATGCTTCTTTATTCTTTCCCCAATATTTTAATTGTTTTGTTGTAGTTGTTCAATCACCCCAATGTTTCAATTGTTTTGTTTTAATTGTTTTAGTTGTTGCAGAGGTATGTTTCAACCGAATCATATGTATGTTACAAAAAGTACATCGAGGGATGTTGCACATGTTGGGTTTGTTTATTTCAAAGGGATGTTGTAATTGTATGTTTCTAGTGTGTCACATGTTTCGAGAGATATGTTTCATCTATGATTTTGTGATGCAAATCGCAATCATGTTTATGTGGATGTTGCATATGTATCACACATATGTTGCATGTGTTTAATTCGATGTTTACGAATGGTTTGCAATGGTTTTGAAGAGTGTTTTAAGGGATGTTTCAACCTGTTTTAGAAGGGATGTTTTAAGTGTTTGAACTAGTTTCAAAAGAAGATCAGGTGTGTTTTTCTAGTGTTTCGAATGATGTTTTAAGTGTTTTTAGGCCCAAAGACAGCCCACACCCGCCAAAGCTCGGGCCCAAATGAGCCCCCGCCGGCGGGCGTCGCCAGGACCTTGGCGCGGATCCGGCCCAAGTTGGGTGAGGAGGTGCATTAAACCGAGAGGAGTCAAGGGGCTCACAACGCAATGGCAAAGACTATTGATTGGGGGGCTCCCACCCAGGGTTCAAATCCTGAGTGCGACACATTTCCTAGATTTATTCCAAGATTTTTTGGCGCTGCGCATTAAGTGGTAGGCAACGCCCCCGTCGACAAAGAAGGCATCTGTGGTGACTTTGTGAACTTCAAGATTGCCGCTCAGTCCTTCGAAGGTTCTCATAGGGGTAGGGTTTTGACGCAGACGTGTGTTCATAGGGTGAGTGTGCGTGTGTGTTGAGCTGGCTGCGAAACCAACAGGTAATCTTAAAAAAATTAAACCGAGAGGAGGGCAAGCAGCGTCATCGTGGCGGGTTCAAAGCACTTGGACGCCCGGGATAAGGTCGGTTTGGGGGAAATACGCATTTAGCCCCCTCTCCTTCATGTATAAATAGGCATCTCTATTCCCCCTCTGAACACACACCTCACAAGAGAGCCTCTTCTTCTTCTTCTTCTTCTTCTTCTTGGACTCCCGGTATGAATATATGGTATTCTTCCAAAGCCTTGCCCTTATCTTATCATGGTTGTGCATTAGAATTAGAGTATAGTTTCCATGTTATATTTATGACATATGATCTATGCGCTTAGGTTGTGTGTTGTGATCGACATGTTGTTCTCTTTGACATAATCATGACATATGAACTAGTCTATAGTTTCCATGTTGTGATATTGTCATATAGGACTTTATGCTTAATCATTCATGTGATGTATTTGAGTAGTGTTAGGGTTGTGCCGAGGTGGCGGTCTCATTTCCTTCGGGTTTGCTCGTGTTCTAGTCCGTCCATCCGTAGGGTGGGGTCCATGGGGACATGAGTAGTTTCCTTGTATACGGGTGTGGTGCCCGAAAGTGTCGGGAGCCTTCGAATATGACGACATGCCATGGTTGAGGGGGTAGGTGGTGGTCGTGACATATGATCTATGCCCACGTTCGTATGTTGTGTAGGAATTCATAAATGTCTCAAACGGTGGTAGACCATCGGGGATCTCCCCGGCCCATCTCACTCTCAGCTCGACCTTCTATTTTAAGTATGTCGTATGATTATCAAATGGTTCTGTGCACAACAGTGATTAGAATCTGTATGCTCTACTTAGAACTTTCTTTATTCCTTATTCATCTTTATCCTTGAGATTGGCTTAAGTGAGTGTGTCAAGTTATCCTTTTACCTTTTCCTTATACCCCTTTTATAAGCATTGGTCTATTATACATTTGTGTTATATTGTTCATGTCTCTCTTAGATACTTTTACACCATGCCTTCCTTTGAAAAAATATAAATAACGATACCCGAATATCTCGGGGTGAAATGCAACAATGATAGATCCGTGCACTTGCGGATGTTTATCTAATATGGCAAGGTCTATCACCGTTGATGTTCCTAGTGTGATCACCAACATGGTGGTTACGCTTAGGAATGTCAGTGGTGCATTTTTGGCGCCGTTATTAGAGATGGGTTCTAAGCACATTTTCTAGTGATTGCGCCGAGAAAAGTCAACGAGGCGGGCAGGTAGGCAAGGACATCACGATGCGGCGGCGGGGTGGCGGGCACGCGGCGCGGGCGTTGGGCAGGGTGGGGAACGTGATGCGGGGCGTCGGCACATGAGGCGGACCCAGTGGGCTATGCAAGCGGGCATCCGGACACGCTGGGGTCGTCCGGGACATTCGGGCTCTAGTGTCGTTGTTTTCGTATGCGCGAGCACAACAATAGACCGAGAATAGAAACACATGGCCTTCCAAGCTATCCCGCCTCTCTCTCCTTCTCGGTCAAAGGTTGCATGCACCGCAACCCTCGCACTCTCTCCCTATGTGTGAGTCACATGCGCCTCCATGTGCCGCCTTTCGCCTCTCTTTGGCTATGGACATGCAGCAAGGGGCAGCCCCTCACACCCAAACCCGCCTCGAGAGAGAATGAAAAACAATTACATACAACATATCTCTAAAATAAATAAAATTTTTGAAATCTCTTACCGAACACATGATGAAAATACAAAAATGCAATGGCTTGCAAGCATCTTGGGGTGTAGTGGAGATGCAAGTTTGGTGGTAGGCGCACACTGGGAACCATCGAGAGAGGAAGGATTCACCGTGCAAGCGCCGAGCATGCCGCAACCATCATCATCGACTCACGCCGTAATGCATGGAAGTGTGACTTGATAGCGAGTGTTATGTCCTCGGGCGAAAAATCATTGATGGTAGTTATTGACCAATTTTATATATGCTAGATAAATATTATTATTACCAATGAATTCCACGAGTTTTGGTGCATACATTGTTTTGCGGTGAAGAATCCGTAAAACCCTAGAAAAAGAGCCGAAAAGAGAGGAAAATGAGAAACGGAAAAAAACCAAATCCGGGGCATTAATATAATTTCCAAGGGTCTAAATGAAGAAAGAAAGAAGCTCGAAGCGGCCGGAGGCCGACCCATAGGGTGGGGCCGCAAGGCACTGTTGGGGTGAGGCAGCGGCACCCTATTTTAGGGTTCCACATGTCCACTTCTAGAAGGTTCCCACAACCGACCTAAGGAGTAGATCTTGGCCGTCCAATCAAGTCGGGTTTGATCCAAGGGTTGAGATTCATCCAAGGAGGCTATAAAGAAGGGGGAAGGGGTACTTTCAAAACCCTAATTCATTAGTCTTGATATTATTTAGGGTTTTAGACTCATTGTAATTAGAGAGAGAGAGAGATTAGTTGATTGAGTTTCCAGAGATTAGAAGATTAGAGCTCTAGTTCTTCAAAGATTAGAGTATTAGACTTTCTAATTTATTCAAGGATGAGTGCGAGCTTGGCTCGGGATTTTAGATCTATTATATTGGAGAAATTCGTAATACATTTTATCTTGAGTTCTCATTATGATTATGCTTTATTTATTTATATTATTGATTGTTATGTTTTTAGTATATTCTAGTTTGATATTTGATATAGTTCTAGTTATTGATTATTATATGCTTGAGATGGCGTGCACAGCTTAGCCTTTATCTTGAGGGGGGTTAAGTCGTAAGTTATATGTAAGCATGGTACCTAGAAATAAGTTATTTGCGGATGCCCACTATATCTTTGGGTCGCGGGGTAGTTCGTAGGGGGTGACAGCCTTATTGAGTCTTCTATAATCCTCCCCGTATACAAATAATGGTAGAGTTTGGTCACAACGGAGGCTAGTTTATCTTATTATAAATCCTCCTTAGTTGATGTTCCTCACGCTATATGATATTGATTTGACTGTGCTATAGGTGAGAATATTTTACTTAGCTATGCTTTAACTTAATGATTAATAGTTATTTAGAAGTTCTTTACTAGAATACCCACAATTGTCTTTACCATATTAGTTGAGTCTTTATATCTCTCTATCTCATGGAATACCTAGGCATCGTTTTTTTTATTATTGTCGTCATTTATTTATTATTTATCTTTTATACTTACCCCCTACTGAGAGTATTGGAATGATTGATTTTATGCACTTAGAATGTAGAATTGCCATGAGCCATATGAATATTGCCTCATAGTCCTTCCTTTGGGAAAAAAAATAAATTATGATACCTAGTTCATCCTAGGTGAAGTGCTTATAAAGTGGTATAGAGTTTATTTTCGTTTATATCTATGCTTATGGATATAATGATTTTTATATGTGACAACGTAAGTGTAGATATTTTTTTATACCGAAAGTGTTTCTAGGTGTCTTTGAAGAGTTAGATTTTATCTTTTTCTTATTAGTGACGATGTTTAGAAATACCAACAACGGCCCCATGATGGAGGCAAAACAACAATAGTCAGGTGCGGGCGGCCTTCAGTAGCGCGAGGTGGGCCCGCTGATGGAGAAGGTCGCGGTGGGTTGGTGCTATGTCCGCGGGCGAGGTGCCCCTAGTGGCGCCACGAGAGGAAGCATCGAGGCTCGACAGCTCAGGATCACGGCACCGAGGAGCGTTGTCGGCTTGGTGAGGTTCGGCTATTTGGGGGTGTCCTTGGGGTCCTTATTTGGTTTTGGTAATTGAGTGACAATATTAGGTGAACTAATATGTGTGATTATGTAAATACATAGGAAATTAGTTCACATATGATGATGCAATGAAGGAGCTTATTGCATATGAGACATGACATGGAGTCATATGACCAAAGTGGAGAAGATCAAGATAAGACTTGGCTTGATGGAGCGGTTGCAAGTTTGAAGGGCAAGTTGATGGCTTTGAAGTGATGGATCGTGAGGTAGTGAAGCTTGGGAAAGACTTACTGGATGGGTCGACGCAATGATGAAGAGCAAGTGAGGTCAAGATCGATGGACCAATATGGTCATGTGATGATATGGAGTGGATCATATCATTGTTCATCGTCTAGGTGCATGTGTTGCATCGATGCCGAAGGACATGGAATGGAATGCGTAAGGCAAAGGTAGAATCTGTAGGGCATTTCATTTCAGCGGTCTAAGGTTAAGTAGAGGTGTGCTTGACCGAGTTTAGGATAGATAGTTGTACTATAAAGAGGAGAAATCTTTTAGTTGCAATAGTTATCTAGTGCCACTTAGTGTGGGTCTCATTTATATATACTTAACGCTTAGTGACGCTTGAGAATGCATAAGAGAATCTTGACAAAAGTATTTGTGAAAAGCTAACTAAGGGCACAATTTATTTTAATATATATTTATGAAGTTAGCACTTAAGGAGGATAAAATAAAAAGGAAAGAAGAAAGGAACCGTTGACTGAATTTTTGGTTAACCCGGATGTATTTATGGGAAAGGGCTCTATGTTGGTTGAGCCATTGCCTTATCCCTTCATGTTTTAAAGAGAGGGTGTTCTTTGGAAATATATACCACCCGAAGCTGGAATTTCGTGTGTGGGAGAGAGCTGTTGGCGCTGTTCCTGCAACTATTCTTGGTGGGCCCATTTATCAGAGAGGGTGTTGCTGGAAATATATACCACCCGAGCCGCAACTATTCTTGGCGGGCCCATTTATCGGCAAGCATGCAAGACCGAGAGAGGAAAGGAGAGCCGTTGCTTGCTTTCTTTGCCTTGTTTGTCGTTATAGATGGCCATGCGGCCCAAGGCACGAAGGTACAACCCGTGGCCCGAGCGATTTGTCCGGCCTGAAGAAGCCACGGGCACGGTGGCTGACCCGAGGCACGAGGCCATGCACGGCCCGCCACCCAGCCCATGGCGCGACCGCGAGACGCGACACGGCCGGTCGGCGCGGCCGGCGGCCGGTGCCTAGCTAGCCCAAGAGCCTATTTTCACTTACCCAACAACCCATCACATCCTCTCCCTATTCCCTAACCCTAATTTCACTCTCCTCAGCCTCGCCGGCCGCAGCCCCTCTCTTTTTTGTCCTTGCCGCGAGCCGTGACAACGCTCATGATTCTCCCTTTCCCTCTCAAACCGAATGCTACGCCGGCCGCCTCGCCTCACGAAGAAGCATCTAGGCCCCCTAGATTGGGTTTCGGCGATTGATGATACCGATGTAATTATCATGACTAACATGTGTTTTGCGTAAGCTTGATGTGAGTTAGGTCATGATAATGGTGATCTCGGCGTAAGAGTTTGTTATGCCCCCGACAATGGAATTGATTCGGTTTTCGAGGATGGGCGACAAGGTTAAGGACGTCTAGTTCCGATTGTCGACGGAGTTGGGTGACATCGGATTAGTTGTTAGGACTTTGTTTTTGTTTTTCGAACCGTACTATTAAGGGGGGTGCGAATGAGTAGCTTGACCTAGGTGAGTCTAGAGACGAGTTGTGGTGCACACTTGAGTTTTCTTTAGCACTAGGTAGCTCAATTTATGCCCGAGACATGTTGGAGTTGAAGCAATTCACGAAGACGCGAAGATGGAGATGAAAACGGACCTCAAAGGCCGGCCGGACGCACCGGCCGGGCCTTCGGTCCTTGACCGGGGCGCTCCCGTGGGTGCGCCCCGCGCAGAGCATGTTCGGGCGAGGTCCAACCGGACGCGGCGGCCGGACGCTCACGGGTGTGGACCGGAAGCATCGACGGACGCTTCGGTCAGCGTGTCGAAGCCGGTCGCTTTCGGCCGGACGCCGATCGGCCGGACCCTTGACCGGACTCCACAAAGGCCGTCGGTCAGCCGTTTTCTATGCGGAGAAGCTAATTTCGTGGAGTTGCTTGGTGGGGGCTATATATACTTTGTCCCCACGACCTTGCCCTCCCTCTTGCCCATTTGTTGGTGAGAAACACCCTTGAGAGTGCAAGGAAGAGCAAGAGCCCTAAGGTGGTCATCCATGCAAGATTAAGGATCATCCTTAGAGTGTTTGAGAGATTCAAGTGTGCATCCACTCTTCTCCTAGGCTTGTTGAGGTCAAGTGAGAGTTCGTGCTTGTTTTCTCTTGGTGATCGCCATCACCCTAGACGGCTTGGTGGCGGATCATGGCTTGAAGATCACCCGGTGGTGCTTGTGGGTGGCTCAAGCAAGCTTGTGAGCGGTTTTGGGTGATTCAATCGTGTGGCGAGTGTCGAAGAATCAACCCGTAGAGAGCACTTAGTTCTTGCGAGGACTAAGGGGGCGATACTCTCGAGAGAGTGCTCCAACGAGGATTAGGGGGTGTGGCGACACCTCGATACCTCGGGAAAAAAAATCGCCGTGTTCCTTCCTCTCTTTACTTTCCGCATTTATATTCCGCAATTCTATTTCATGTCTTTACATTCTTAGAATTGCCATGCTAGAGTAGGATTGGAACCTAGGGTGCAAAACTTTGTGCGGTAGTTGTTAGAAACACACCTAGGCACAAGAGGGTGAATATGGGCTAGTAGGTTGTTTATTTGAGTTAAAATTTTAGATTAGCCCAATTCACCCCCTCTTAGGCATCTCGATCCTTTCAAGTGGTATCAAAGCCGGGTTGCTCATAATTAGGCTTAACCGCCTAGAGAAAGATGTCCAATGGGAATGGCCCACCACCCATGTTCGAAGGCGATGACTTTCCTTATTGGAAAATTTGCATGGAGGCCTACCTTGAGGCCGAGAATCGGTGTGCTCAAAGCCGCCAATCGAAGGTTACATAAAACCTAAGGATGAAAAAGCCCTCACCGACATAGAAAAGGAACAAGTCACTTGGAATGCCAAAGCTAGAAACACAATCTTTAGAGGCATTTGCAAGGGCGTGTTCAACCGCGTCTTGGAAACCAAAAAATGCCCATGATCTTTGGGAAGAAATTTGTGCGCTCCATGAGGGAACCAAGAGTGGCGTGAGGAACGCTATAATCTTGTCATGAATAAGCTTAATGCCTTTGCAATGCTTCCTAATGAAAATGCTAATGACATGTATGGTCGCTTGAATGTCATTGTAGAGGAAATCAATGGACTTGGACTCACACAAATCACGCCCGCGGATGTTGTGAGAAGGATGTTGTGTGTCCTCCCCATTGAGAAGTACGGGCACATTGTCACCGTTCTTCATCAAGGTGATCTTTCCGAGTCTACACCGACAAAAATCTTAGGAAAGATCAATGCCCATGAGATGTACATGCACATCAATCCCAAGGATGAATCATCATCGACCAAGAAGAAAGGCCTTGCTTTCAAAGCTAGCATTGACAAGAAAGGCAAAGGCATAGCGTTCGTGACTTCCTCTCAAAACCCAAGTGATGAGGAACTTGATGATCTTGCACTCATGGTGAAGAGAACTACCAAGATGCTCAAGGGTCTTAGCAAGAGGGGAGTCAAGTTTGATTCATCAAGGAAGCAATTCTACACAAGTAGCAAGAAGAAGCCACTCTCTGAGATGGAGTGCTACAATTGCCATAATCTTGGTCACCTTGCTCATCAATGTCCCGAACCACCCAAGAAAGACAAGCACAAGAAAAAGCAGCGGGACAAGAAAAAAAATCAAGTGATGATGAAGAGAGGAAGAAGGACAAGCCTTACAAGAAGAAAGATGGCAAGAAGAAGGAATACCACAAGAAGAACAATGGAAAGGCTTACATTGTTGGTGATTGGCTCACCGACATTGAATCATCATGTGGTGGCTCTTCTGGTGAAGAAAGTGACAATGAGCAAGAACATGTGGCGGCAATTGCTATTGGGTCTTCATACACTTCACCACCATCGTCACCATCTTCATCGTCTACACACCTATGCCTCATGGCAAAGGACTCAAAGGTGCCAAGTGATGATGAAAGTAGTGATAGTGATAATGATAGTGATGAGGATGTTGAGTATGAAGCACCTAGCTATGATGAGCTTGCGACTTTGCTTGGCGAGTATTCTAAGATGGTCTCAAAGGCAAACAAAAGATTGACATGCTTAAACTTGAGAATAAAACTCTTCTTGCTAAACATGACAAAGCACAAAAGGCTAGTGATGAGCTTAGAGATGAATACAAGGTTGTGAAGTCCTCCTTCAAGGAGCTCAAACCTTCCCTAAAGGAGCTCAAAGAAAAACATGATAAACTTGAGGGAAATCACAATGAGCTCATCATTAGATATAACAAGCTCAAAGAAGAGTACACAAATCTCAAGGTTGAACATGACAACCTTCTTGTTGCTAATGAGTTTCTAAATGATGAGCCACATGTTGCTACTAACCATGTTGTTAAGATTGATATAGCTACATCATGTGATGATTTGATTGATGAGAACATTGAGCAAAAGGTTAGTAGCAAAGGCAAGCAAGTGGTTGTGGCCGATCACTATGATGAGTACATCAAGATCAAAGATGAGAACAATAAGCTAAAGATGAGGGTCGTTGAAAAAGTAATGAAGTGTATGAGTTGAGTCTTGATTTTGAAATGCTCAAGCAAGAAAATGAGAAGCTCAAAAAGAGAAAGCTCAAACACACCGCCACATTGAGCAAGTCCACCAAGAGTGAAGAAGAGCACAAGATCATGCTTGAATTTGAGATGCTCAAACAAGAAAATGACAAGCTCAAAAAGAGAAGGCTCACCTCACTACCGGCTTGAGCAAGTTCACCAAGGGTCACAATCTTCAAAGTGAGCTATTCATGAACACCGTTATGAAGATGGACAAGAGTGGTATTGGGTACAAGGCAAATGAAGAGAAGAAAGCTAAAGCTCAAGCTCAACCCAAGGCTCAACATCAATTCAAGTCAAAGCCCAAGCCCAAGCCAAAGAGATGCTTTGAGTGTGGTCAAGAAGGGCATTTCTCTCATGAGTGTATGACTCCACCACCACAACCCTTGCCCAAGCATGCTAGACCTTTTGCCTTCAATGCTCACTACATGCTTAGAAAGGATACTAGTGGCAAGACCAAGGTCATGTTCTTAGGTCCACCAAACAAAAATAGGCCTAAGCAAATTTGGGTTGCCAAGTCATTGGTTGAGAATGTCAAGGGGCCCTAACCAAGAGTGGGTCCCTAAGCAACAAGCTTAATCTATTGTGTGTAGGTGAACTACAAGACCGGTGGAAGTCATTGGGTTATTGATAGTGGTTGCACACAACATATGACCGGTGATCCTCGTATGTTCACCTCACTAGAAGAAGGGGACAAAGGCCACAACAAGATTACATTTGGTGACAATTCAAAGAGCAAAGTGAGAGGTTTGGGAAAGGTTGCAATTTCAAATGATCACTCACTCTCAAATGTCCTATATGTTGCCTCATTGAGCTTCAACTTGTTGTCGGTTGGTCAACTGTGTGATCTTGGCTTCCAATGCCTATTTGATGAACATGAAGTTGTTGTGACAAAGAAGAGTGACAAGCAAGAGATATTTAGAGGATTTAGGTACAACAACCTCTATGTTGTGGATTTCACTTCCGAAGAAGCCAACTTGCAAACTTGCCTTTTTGCTAAGGCTACATCACTTGGTTGGCTATGGCATAGAAGACTAGCACATGTTGGTATGGGGTCTCTCAAGAAGCTAATGAAGAATGATCTAGTGAGAGGATTGAAGAATGTCGAGTTTGAAAAGGACAAGCTTTGTAGTGCATGTCAAGCCGGTAAGGAAGTTGCCAACACCCATCCAACCAAAGCTTTCATGTCAACACATAGAGTGCTAGAGTTACTTCACATGGATCTCTTTGGACCAACAACATACAAGAGCTTGGGGGGCAACCTATATTGTCTAGTGATTGTTGATGACTACTCAAGATATACTTGGACCTTCTTCCTTCACGACAAATCCGAAGTGGCCGCTTGCTTCCAGAAGTTTGCTAAAAGAGCTCAAAATGAATTTGATGTGAAGATCAAGAAGATAAGAAGTGACAATGGCAAAGAGTTTGACAACACAAACATTGAGCTATATTGTGATGAAGTTGGATCAAGCATGAGTTCTCTTCAACTTACACTCCTAAACAAAATAGTGTAGTGGAGAGAAAGAACCGGGACACTAATCACTTTGGCAAGAACAATGCTTGATGAGTATGGCAACCGATGAGAAGTTTTGGGCGAGGCAATCAACACCGCATGCTATGCATCCAACCGCCTCTACCTCCAAAAGTTTCTTAAGAAGACACCTTATGAATTGCTCAATGGGAATAAGTAGGACGTCTCCTTCTTTAGGGTGTTTGGTTGCAAATGCTACATCTTCAAGAAGCGCCAACATCTAGGGAAGTTCCAAAGACGTTGTGATATTGGTTTTCTTGTTGGTTACTCATCGAAGTCCAAAGCATATCAGTATTCAATCATGCCACCGGCATGGTAGAGGAAACATATGATGTGGAGTTTGATGAATCTAACGGCTCCCAAGGAGCACTTGAGAATCTTGATGATGTAGGTGATGAACCATTGAGGGAGGCCATGAAGAACATGCGGTTGGAGACATCAAGCCTAAAGATGATGATGATGATGTTCAAGTCATTGACAAGCCATCTTCATCAAATGTTCCACAAGATGATGGTAAAGATGAGAACAACCACCATGACGATACTCATGTTTCTCATGAACAAAGTGTGGAACAAGCTCAAGATGTTGATGCTCCACAAGACCCTCCTCAAGTGGTTGATCGAAGGAATTCACCTCTACTCCAAGCACATCCTCAAGATCTCATCATAGGGAGTCCTACAAAGGGGTTATGACTCGATCTCAAAAACTTGCTAATTTTGTTGAACATCATGCTTTTGTCTCTTGTTTAGAACCTACTACCATAGAGGAAGCTCTAGAAGATCCGGATTGGGTGAATGCCATGCATGAAGAATTGGGCAACTTCACACGCAATGAAGTGTGGACACTTGTAGAGCGACCTAAAGGTGCAAGAGTCATTGGCACAAAGTGGGTGTTCCTTAATAAGCAAGATGATCAAGGAGTTGTCGCGTGCGGAACAAGGCAAGACTAGTGGCAAAGGGGTTCTCTCAAGTTGAAGGTTTGGATTTTTGAGAGACCTTTGCACTTGGTGGCAAGACTTGAAGCCATACGTATCCTCCTTTCATATGCATCACATCATAACATGAAATTATATCAAATGGATGTGAAAAGTGCTTTTTTAAATGGCTTCATAAATGAACTAGTCTTTGTTGATCAACCTCCCGGTTTTGAAGACCTAGATATCCTAACCATGTTTATAGGTTGACCAAGGCGCTATATGGGCTCAAGCAAGCCCCAAGAGCATGGTATGGCGCCTTGGGACTTCCTCATTGCGAAGGGCTTCACCATTGGGGAGGTGGACACCACACTATTCACCAAGAAGCATGAAGGGAACATCTTCATTTGTCAAGTTTATGTCGATGACATAATCTTTGGCTCAACAAATGAAGAACATTGCAAGGAGTTTGGTGCCTTGATGTCGAAGGAGTTTGAGATGTCCATGATTGGTGAGCTTACCTTCTTCCTCGGGTTTCAAGTCAAGCAATTGAGAGAAGGGACCTTCATCTCTCAAGAAAAGTATACCAAAGACCTTCTCAAGAGGTTTGATATGGAAGATTGCAAGCCCATCAAGACACCCATGCCAACCAATGGACAACTTGACCGGATGTGGGAGGTACACCGGTAGATAAGACTCACTATCGATCTATGATTGGTAGCTTGCTCTATCTCACCGCATCTAGGCCCGACATCATGTTTAGTGTTTGCTTATGTGCTCGTTTTCAAGCTAACCCTATGGAATCCCATCTCACCGCGGTGAAGAGAATTGTTAGGTACCTCAAGCAAACACCAAGCATGGGCATATGGTATCCCAAAGGTGCAAGATTCCAACTTGTTGGCTATTCCGACTCGGATTATGCCGGTTGCAAAATTGATAGAAGAAGCACAACCGGACGGTGCCATTTGCTTGGAAGGTCCATTGTCTCTTGGTGTTCGAAGAAGCAAAATAGTGTGACCTTGTCAACCGTAGAGGCGAGTATATTACGGGGAGCTTGTTGTGCTCAAATTCTCTACATGAAGCAAACTCTCCTTGATTATGGTGTCAAGCTCGAGAAGGTTCCATTGCTATGTGATAATGAAAGCGCCATCAAAATTGCAAGCAATCCGGTTCAACATTCCGCACCAAGCATATTGATATTCGGCATCACTTCATTCGTGATCATGTGTCCAAGAAAGATATATCTCTTCAAGGAGTGAGGACCCAGAAGACAATTTGGCGGACATCTTCACTAAGCCTTTGGATGAGGCAAGGTTTTGTGAGTTAAGAGGCGAGCTCAATATTCTTGACTTTTCCAACTTCTCTAGAAAATGAGCTTGTGTTGTCTCTTGCATTCATTGTATTATATGCCATGTTTAAATTCATGCAATGCATATAGGGCTTGTCTAACATGATTAAGATAACGCCTTAAAAGCGTGTGAAAAAGCTTAATCTGGTTCAAACTTGACAAGCCAACTAGATTCAAATTCCGTTTTTAAATTCTCGTATTGCATCTCATATGCATGTGTGTTGGTTTGTCGTTCTTCTTGGTTTAAGTTTGAGTATCGCTGTGTTAAGCCCAAGGATGGAGAGAGCTTTTGACGCTCCAAATGGTTCATAAACTCCATTGCTTGGCCATACGATACTCCTCGATCGGTTTTTATTGCCTATTTTCGAAATTTAAAGCTATGCCTATGGCAAAAATATTTGCAAAATCGAGGGTTTGAGAGAGGACTCCCATGACATGTTCCAACTGGTGGTTATTTGGCTCTTATTTGCGTTGGAATTTGGTTGGGAAGGTGCGCGAAGGAAGAAATCGTAAAAACCGGAGAAAGATCACCGGAAGTCGGACCGGACGCGGCCGGGACCCACCGGCGCTACCGGTCAATGCGTCCCGGTCGGGCGTTCTGTGGCTCTGTACTCGGCCGGAGGCGTGTTAGGCACCCAAGGTCCGGTCGGTGGAGGAGTGCGTCCGTCAGGATTTTTTGAAGCGCAGTTCATTATTCCGTATGACATGTGGGGCCTCCTTCTTTTTCTATTCAAACCGCCGTGTGCGTGGGCCCCTTTTTCCTTCCCCTCGACGCCACTCGTCAGTGTCTCGACGCGCGCCCCCGCCCGCCCGAACCGCGCCAGCGTCCCGAGCACCACCCCGCCGACCGCTTTTTTCGCCCGGCCAGGCGCATCCACAAGAACCGCCCTTGGCCAATCGCGAGCGCTCTAGCCTCGCGTCTCTAGCACACCCGCACTGGCGAGCCTAACCCCGACCGCCCGGTCGCCTCTCGGTCGCCGCTGGTCCTCCTCTTCGCCACCGGGAAGCTGCGCATCGCCGGGCCACGTCTCCATCGCCGTCGCCGACCTCCACGGTGCCCCCCGCGACCCCATTGCCCGTGGTGGTGAGTTTCCATGCCCGCACCCACCCCCCGCCCGGTGGTGCTCGATTGAATGCCGCATTGCCCCATCGTCCCTGTTTTGGCTCATTTTCTCGACACCTTCTCCCCGTGCGGCGACCTATCCTTTGTCTCGCGGCGTACCCTCGGACCCGGTTGACGGCGCACTTCATCTTGGTGAGCTCCCGGCCTCACTCTATCTATTGCTCACAAGGTGCTTGCTAATCTATCCCACCGGCCATCGCTTGGGTCTCCTTTGTTTTTTCTTCCCTTCATCGCCAATTTGCTCTGCAGGTGGCGACTCTTGTTCCTAGGAGGCTACCACATTGTCATTATCGTATCTTTTCACAGGGGATTCTCAAGATTAGGTATAACCCAATGTCCATTCACTTTGTACCTCTCATGCTTGCTCTCTAAGGACTCTCTCATCCCCTAGCTATATATTCTTGTTATAAATCCTGTCATTCATATGTGTGTGTGCGGCCGAGTTGGTCACGGCAGTGGCGGTTTGAGTTTGGCGGTTTTGATGTGAGACAAACTTCGGGGCCAAGCCCGCGAGTATGGAAAAGAGGCCAAGCCTCTCGAGTGTCGATGGGCGGTAATTCTTGGCAGTTGGTCTTCTCTGTTTGCCTTGCAGTCGATCTTCTCAGTTGCCGATAAGTGGAGGGGGAATCTTTCACTTGTCGTTGGTTGGCGGTTGTAACCCCTCGTGTTATTTCCACTAAAACGACATGTCATCATGATCATTGCAAAGCATCCATGTTTAGCCCACCCTGTGTTGCATTGAACTAAAATAAGTTTATTTTATGTTTAGTTGCTTTGTCGGTCGAAAAGAGGCGAGAGGAATCAGATTTAGGAAACTATCCCCCTTGTTCGGAAACCCTAGATTTCAAACCCTAGTTTGTCCCCTTTTATTTTATTTCAAAATTTATAAAGAAATTGAGAGTGGTCACAAAAGGGAAAAGGTAGAGCTTTCAAAGTTGAGCAAAGTTGGTATTTTGAGTTTTCAAAGTTTAGTTCAAAATTTTAAAGTAATTTTGAATTCCGACAAAACCCTAATTGCCCCCTTTTCTATATTTCAAAATTTAAGCAAAATTTGAGAAAACTTTCAAAAGCTAGTTTGTAGATCTTGTTGAGAGGAACAAAAGTCATGTACAAAGTTTTTTCAAGTTCTTACATGATTTTAAAAGTAATTTTGAATTCAAATTTCAAAATTTTGAACTGCATTTCAAAAAGTCATATTTCTAGGCAGATTTTGAAAATGCTCCAATTGAGGAAATTGTAGATCTTGAAAAATTAGGGGTCACTTTTTGGAAATTTTTGAGTTTAGTTCAAAATTTGGGAGTAATTTGAAAAGTTTGAAGCTAGGGTTTGTTTTTGGGGGGATGAACGGTAACCGAGCCACTCCTCTACCGCCACCGCCGGCGTTGAGGGTCGCCCGCCCCGTCCACCGCCCATCCTCTCCTTGGCCGACCGCCGAGGACCTTCGCGACGTCGCTGCCCACTGTCCAACCTCCCATGCCTATAAATAGGCCGGTGGTCGCCGTCGTTTTGCTCTTTTCCCAAACCCGCCGCCGAGTCGTTCGCCTCGGCCGTGTCGCACACCGCCGTCGTCGTCTTTCTTGCCAAATCATCTTGCCCGGTGGACTCCAAGAAACCTCCTTGCGTACCTCGGGAGCCCACAGCCCGCCTCGTCGTCCGGGTGCTCAAGGAGCCGCCAGTCTCCTCCATCGCCCGGCCTGTGCAGACGATCACCCGCCGTCGCCATCCAATTCCGGTGAGACTTGAGCCCAACCGCGATTTAGTCATATTGCCGTCGCTGGACATCTTGGTCATGAACGGCTCGATGGTTTTCCACAGTTGAAGCTCGACGAGCAGGGGAACGCCGCCGCCGTCGCCGCCGCCCGCCCACGCTTCCTCGCCGCCCGACCTATCTCGGCCTTGCTCGCCCCAACCAAGCCCCGCCCTAGATCCCCGGTGAGCTCCCCGCCACGTTTATGCAATCGGTTTTCCATTTAGACCCACGCCGCGCCGAGCGCTGGCTGCGCCGCTACTAGCGGTGGCCAGCACCGCCGCCGCCCGGTGAGCACGCGTGCATCGGCACATGAGCGATGCCGGAAAGAATCTTTCACACCGGGCCGCCCAACACTCATTCCACCGGGGCCGATCCGTTATCGTTCCTTGTGGGCCGTGAACAGTAACTAGGCCACGCGACGATAACAGGCGAATTCAGCCCAAAACCCATTTTTTTCATTTATCAAATGTTTTATTCAATTTCATTTATTTGAATAGTGTGCGATTTTCCAAATTTCATATAAATTCAAACACTAGCTCAAAAATTCTCAAAATTTTTGTGTAGCCTTCCCATGGGTATGTCTATCCATGAAAAATTTGAAACTTGAATTTTGAATACTTTTGGCATGATTTAAAAATAAAAATTTTAATTGAAAAATGCATCTTCCTTGATTTTTAATAATTATTTTATTTATCCAAAAATCATGAAAATTATTTTGGTACTGTTTTATGACCTGATCTTCTTGTACAAAATTTTTGAACTTGTTTTGAGAAAGTTAAAATTTTTATTATTTCTGCCCTATTATTTTATGTGTTAAACAAATTGTTTAGCTTTATAACTTAGGGTTTTGGATGAATTTTGGATTGTTTTGTGAACCCTAAACCATGTCTTTAACAAGTGGTCCTTGAGAACTCCTTAGGCAATGGTGATGATATCTCGTAGAGTAGTTCAACAAGTTGGTTACGTTGGATTGCAACTTTATCGTGAAGGAAAGTCGTACTCAAGTGTTTATCGTTTCATGCACTCTCGCACCTCATGTTATATGCATGGCATCATGTTAAGAATACATTATTCTTTCGTATAGTGAACGAAGGAGATCGTGAAGTTGTTGATCAGCCCTCGAAGAAGGCTATCTTGTTGATTCGAGTTCGAAATATCGTGATCCGTCGTCCGAAGTCAAGTTACTTCACCGATCAAGGCAAGCCCCGGTTCATTAAAACATTTCCTTGTTTTTACAAAGTTTTATATCACCTTTGCTTTATGCTTTGCATTAGGTGATAGGAGTTGAGTGACAACCTAATTGATGCATTATCCATCCTTGATTATTTCGATATCTACCTTGATAACCCGTTTTGGTAAAATGCTTAGAGATGCTTAGCCATGCTAAAATAGTTAGTCTTTTGAGTCAAAATGTGACAAGTCTTTTATGATAGCCTAAATGGGCATTTGATGAGAAAGGATGTTATATGATGAAACCATCTTTGGGATATGGTGTTGAAGTTGAGATCGGTCGGGTAATTTGCATCGAGAATGGAGTCTTAGTGTAGTATTTACGCTTGTCGATTAAGGACCGCGGCGTTGTAAGCAATGTGGATGAGACTATGGAACGCATAATTTGCGCCCGAGGTCATTGGACCAATGGCACGTCTCTGTCATGGGTTTCATCCCATCACGGCCGACCCTAGTTCCGGACACACATACCGGTAAGCCCGATCTTGGGGTGTCAAATCGAAACGTACAACCGCAAGACCGGGAGTGGAGAGATGGCGGGAGTACATGTTACCCTCGTGGGTTAAAGTCCCGGATTGGAGGTGTACGGTATTTCGGGTGGCGTAGGACGCGTTCTCGCTTTTGAGTATCCGGGAAAAGGTTGATATATGCAAGCTTAAGTGCTACATATGTCGGTGGAAAGAACTCCCCATTTGGGTTAATCGATTTCGAAATCGCCGTGCTTCTCGGATATGGAGACTTGGTTTCCCCCTTACATCGTAGTTTAATGATGAAACAAAGAAGAGAGGGAATAAATGGTGGAACTTCTACAAGTGTTGCTATAGTGTAAGATCACCTAGAATAGGGGAGAAACTTACTTGAAAATTAAAATGTTGAAAGTAAGGATTTATTATTAGTAAGCTTTTACGCTAAAAAGAGTCCTTGATTCTTGCTAAAAGCCTTACCTTGATTCCTATTAGACCGCATTCCCGAGTCTTCTCCTATTTTCTTTAGTCGGGTAAGCCTTGTTGAGTACTCCCGTACTTTCGGGGTTTGTTGACCCATGTTGTAGGACCCGAGGAGGTCATGTTTGCACCGGACCGTCTTTGCATGACGATTCATCGGGGAAGAGAGTGATGAGGAGTGAGTAGTGATACCCGTGGGCGGGGTCTAGTAGTATTATTTGTGTAATAAACTTTCCGCTACTCCTACTCTATATTGTAAAACTTGTTTTAAAAGAAATGGTTGTAAAAGTATTGTAATATAAATCTTCCATTTGTTTACTCGATTATGTATGAAATTTGTTGTAATACTTGCAATGACCTAAGAAACGGATCCTCGGTTGGAATAGTTAATAGTGCTTTTTCAGGTTATAGGTGCACATATGTGACTATTAAAGGTCGTTGAACCGATAATTAGTACATGTGGGCCCTGTAATTTGAAGGTTCTCATTCGCCAGCCTTGTGGTGGTTCTTAGCTTGAGTTTTCAGCCAGTTGTTCTCTCTCCGTCATGGCGCAAGACGAAGACTACCGGTCCACCTCCATCCCCACCTCCTCCGGTGGTGGTCCACCCGGACAAGGGCAAGAAGGTTGCCGAGTCGCTAAGAAGAAGAGAGTGCAAGCGGTGATGAGATGACATGTGAGCGTGTCCTTGCAAAGGGGCTAGAGCAGAGAGACCCGCAGAGTTGGGTGGTCCACGGGCCGGACTCGTCTCGTGGAGACCCGGCCTCAAGAAGCGCGAGAGGCGCCGGTGCCACCCCTCCGAGGCAGCCTCCGCCACCTCCTCACGCGGTCGGCTTACCGGCCGTCGATCACTCGAGACGATCACTGGCCAGGGCAAAGACAAGGCGGGACCGTCTGTTCCTCCCGGACTCAGACTGTTTTTCTTTTTCGTAGATGCATCGTCCCCACTCCAGCTCCAGCAAAGATAAAGACGGCCAAGCACGGCAAAGACAACAAAGACAGGTCAGCAGCGGCCCGCAGCGAAGCTCCCTTGACTTGAGGGCAGTGTGGCGTCTTCATCGCCTCACGGCATCGCTTTGCAAAGCGTTATTCAGTGGTTTTCCACTTCAGCGGCAGCCCGATGCTCCCGAAGGGTACCGGATGTACTTCTTCACGTGACTTCTGCATCGGGCATATGAGGAGAGTGCGCTTGCTATCCGTCCTCACCGGATTCGCAGGGTGGATGACATGGTCGCAGCAGCTTGGTGAGCAGGTCGACCCCGCCCCGCCTACCGGTCCCAGCGAGTTACTTGGCGAGAGGGCGCCTACGTGACTACGTGGGTCCGAGAGTTCTCTACCCCGTGGATTGACCCCGAGCACGAGTTTCTAGTGTTTGCTTTCAAGGGCGGCGTGCACGCAGCCGCAGAGTGTTCGGGCTCGCCGGCTTCTCGGGTGCACTCCTCCCGCACACGGCTCCGGGGTTATGCTATGGCACCGAGGAGCCGGACGACCCGTGGTCGGGCAGAGTGCCCACAAACCGAGCAGGTTCGCAGTTGCCCGGGGCACCTTTCGGTGAGGGCTCCGGCCATCTTCCTCCCGACCTCACCCACTTGCCCGAGTTGTGGATGCTATAGTGAGGCGGGCGATCCTCCTTGGGGGTTGGCTTCAAGGGAGGCCCTCACGCGTTTGCGGAAGTGGATTCTCTTTCACCTCATGGACCGGATAGAGTTTGATGTTTGGGATTTGATCTTTGTCGAGATGGAGGATACTATAGCGAGAGGGATCAAGGGCTGCCCGACAAACTTCCGTTTGCTCACTTCGGATCTCCTTCCCGATTTGGAAGACCGTGCCTCACATGGTGGCCGATGTTGTGAGTGGACACGATCGACTACACGCTTTCCCGCCTACGACCTCCGTCGGCTCCTCAAGACCAGCAAGACGCCCGACAACTACCCCGCGTTGCTACACGTTCGGGGCGGGCCACGAGTCGAGGCAGCTCAGGATGCATAGATGCCGATGGTTGCTCTTGAGGAGGCACGCTTGAGTCCGAGGAGTCGGAGCCACGCAACCGAGATCGACACCGATGCTTCCGATAGCTCGACGACGACTACGTCCCTTTGAGGCCACCTCCTCGTTCACACGACCACGAGGCGGTGGTTCTAGTTCCGCTCCTCCACCGCCGAGCGAGCAGCCTTACTTTCACTAGTTGCCGAGATGAGGGTCGATCGACGGCAAATGGAGAGGTTCGTGGACCGAGAGCAAGAGCTATCAACCGAGATGCGGCAGGCAGACGAAGCTTCAGCGTTCCCTACTCGCTACCAAAGAAGGCGGTTCAGACCCAAAGAAGAAGCAAAGAGCCAGCGGTCGCTCTCATGGTCGCCGTTATTCTTACCGGATTCGGGGTTGAGATGCCCTCGCCCACTACCACTTTCAGCCGGTGCCACCGCTTCCGAGTTTCGCATATGGGGCTCGGGACCTCGCCCAGGGTTGCGGTTTTCTTTCACCGGCCCGATTCGAGTGGTCCCAGCTTTTGACCTCGGCCAGACTCCACCTCGCGCCGGCTATATCCGAGGCTATGCGGCTTCGGCCCCGTCGGCGGAGTCCGTGATACATCACCGGCCACCTACTCGCAGACAGACCCGGACTACCGGCAGTGTGTCACGGATCCTCGCTATAGTGCCCACGCCGAGCCGTTCTCTCGCCCACGCCTAGTGCACCACTCACTTCAGCAGGTGTGGCAGCAGCTCTTGGCTTCTCACCTCAGGTCACTCAGGCAGCTTCGACGACCGAGTCTATTGTTGTCACTACCCACATGGGTCGATCGGCCCCACGAGTCGAGTGTGCCGGTTCGAGCCACGTGGTCAGCCTTCCGTGACTACTACTTCCGAGATCGAGGCAGTTGAGCTCGCTACTCAGCACGGCGGTTGAGGGCCGTGGACAGTCATTTCAGCTTCAGAGACTGAAACTCCACTCCCAGCTACCACAGAGCCGACCCCGACCGCTTCTTCTACACTTCCACAGTCAGAGGGTCTTGCGGCGGTCGATGGTCGGCAGCTCCAGAGTTCAGAGTCGAGTCCAGATGATGCCTCTCAGTTCGTTGTGGCGACTCGTGCTCCAGTGACCAGCTCGTCGCCTCTACACCTCCTCACCGGCCCTTAGCCTTTTGGTCTTTGATGACAAAGGGGGAGAGAGTAGAGTATGTAGACTTAGGGGGAGCTTGTGAGAGGGAGTTGGTTCTTTTGGTGTGATACACTTCCATGCATCATATTTACCTTCATGCCTCGCATTGTATATGCTTGTGATGCATTGTGATACACTTTATGACATGTGTGCTCTCTACTTCGGTATCATTATATATCATGTCATGCTTTTGCTCATATGGTCTTGCTTCCGCACTTATGGTTTACTCTGATTATTACTTGTGATATTTTGAACCATATGAGCTATCCTTGTCGTACTCACTCTTCATGCAGATTCTATGAGTACATATATGATCTTGTATCGCATGAGCCACCCTAACCCCTTTGATCTCATTGACAGAGGCTCATGTGAACAAGTGCGCTCAAAACCTCACTCTTAATCTTCATACTCTAGAGGTTGTCATCAATCACCAAAAAGGGGGAGATTGAAGCATCTAGGCCCCCTAGATTGGGTTTCGATGATTGATGACAATGTAATTATCATGACTAACGTGTGTTTTGCAGAAACAGTGTGAGTTAGGTCATGATAATGGTGATCTCGGGCGAAGAGTTTGTTACGCCCCGACGTTGGAATTCGTTCGGTTTTCGAGGATGGGCGACAAGGTTAAGGGCGGCTAGTTCGATTGTCGACGGAGTTGGGTGACATCGGATTAGTTGTTAGGACTTTGTTTTTGTTTTTCGGCCGCACTATTAAGGGGGGTGCGAATGAGTAGCTTGACCTAGGTGAGTCTAGAGACGAGTTGTGGTGCACACTTGAGTTTCTTTAGCACTAGGTAGCTCAATTTATGCCTGAGACGTGTTGGAGTTGAAGCAATTCATGAAGACGCGAAGATGGAGATGAAAACGGACCTCAAAGGCCGACCGGACGCACCGACCGGACGCGAGCGACCGGACCTTCGGTCCTTGACCGGGCGCTCCGTGGGGGTGCGCGCCCGCGTAGAGCATGTTCGGCGAGGTCCAACCGGACGCTAGCCGGACGGACGCTTCGGTGTGGACCGGAAGCACCGACCGGACACTTTCGGTCGGGCGTGTCGGCCGCGGTCGTTTTTCGACCGGACGCGATCGATCGGACCCTTGACCGGACACACAAAAGGCCCCGGTCGCTGTTTTCTCTGTGTGTGCAGAAGCTGATTTTGTGGAGTTGCTTGGTGGGGGCTATATATACTTTGTCCCCCCGACCTTGCCCCTCCCTCTTGCCCATTTGTTCAGCTGAGAAACACCCTTGAGAGTGCAAGGAAGAGCAAGAGCCCTAAGTTGGTCATCCATGCAAGATTAAGGATCATCCTTAGAGTGTTTGAGAGATTCAAGTGTGCATCCACTCTTCTCCTAGGCTTGTTGAGGTCAAGTGAGAGTTCGTGCTTGTTTCTCTTGGTGATCGCCATCACCTAGACGGCTTGGTGGCGGATCATGGCTTGAAGATCACCCGGTGGTGCTTGTGGGTGGCTCAAGCAAGCTTGTATGCGGTTTTGGGTGATTCACCGCGACGGAGTGTCGAAGAATCAACCCGTAGAGAGCACTTAGTTCTTGCGAGGACTAAGGGGAGCGATACTCGAGAGAGTGCTCCAACGAGGATTAGGGGGTGTGGCGACACCTCGATACCTCGGACAAAAAAATCGTCGTGTTCCTTCCTCTCTTTACTTTCGCATTTATATTCCGCAATTCTATTTCATGTCTTTACATTCTTAGAATTGCCATGCTAGAGTAGGATTGGAACCTAGGGTGCAAAACTTTGTGCGGTAGTTGTTAGAAACACACTTAGGCACAAGAGGGTAAATATGGGCTAGTAGGTTGTATATTTGAGTTAAAATTTTAGATTAGCTCAATTCACCCCCCCTCTTGGGCATCTCGATCCTTTCAACCGTCACCACGGCCGCCGGCTCGCCCCCGGCCGCTCGCCCGCGCCGGAGACAGCAAAGGCTCGAGGCTCGTACTTGACCACGCCGGCAGCGCTAGGATTGGGCGCCCCCGGCGCTAGCGTGTCGTCGGGCCTCTCCCCGCTGGCCGTGCCATCGGGCCGGCTTTGAATGGCCTAACAGGTCGTGCCGGGCCGTGGGACAGGCACGAACCGCCAAAGATGGTCCGGCGATCCACGACGACCCGAGGCGGCACGATGCCGAGGGGCCGGACGGCAAGACCGACGTCCGGGCGGGCTGGGCCGGCACGACCCAATGGCCATGTATATTTGCCGTGAGAGAACAGGAGCGCTTGGGGGCCACTTGCATGCATGCATTTTGACTTCAGCGTGATGGCGTGAGAATAAAAAGCATGTGGAGAGAGAGGCGTGTCTACTGACCGCTCATTTTCCTTTTCATAACTACGACTGTCCGTGCGTTGCGAGCTGAGGAAGAAAAAAAAACTCATAAAAATACATGGGTTGTGACGGAGAAAGAAAAAAATCATAAAAATACATGGTTCAATGTGCAAAGCAAATGTAAAATAATAGTATCGCATCACAATTTTATTCACAAGAAAAATTGTTAAAATGATAAACAGTGACTTCGAGCTTTGCGACGTCCATGCGGCGGCGCATACGACTCCCTAGCATCGTAACCCAATTGCGAAGCTGGGAAACCCTAACCAAAGCCACAACCCCCAATGTCACATCTTCTCTTGACCGTGATTCTCTAGACCATGCATGCAGGTGGAGGCTGCAAGCCAGCAGATCGAAGTCGAGGATGAGACACAAGGCGATGCATAAGAAGGCAAGGAGAAGGATGCAACACATGATCTACTTTTGAAACATCTAGACACAATAATTGCAACATACGATAAAAAATAGATGAAATATTTGGAATATACGTTTGAAAATAGATGAAACATTTGAAATTGCCTTTGTAGGTACCTAAACTATTTGGTGTTTTTACAGATGGGTACTCCAACTAAAAGACGAACTTCCGGGTACTAGAACTATACTTATATAACTTCCTGGGTACTCCAACTAAAAATGTAACGCCTAGGTACTTTCGAACTATACTTACGAAATTTCTAGATACTGGCACCCAGAGCGTGCAGCAGACCCAATCGGCTCCTGGATTGCCGACACGGCAGCACCCCGGCCACCGATGTCGTGTAAACTAGGAGAGGGCAAGGTCGCTCTGTAGCTTTTCATTGGTGCTTGTGCGCTGCGTCGCGCGCCCGGAGAAACCATGCTGGTGCGTGCAGCTGCTGCCTTTGAATTTTGAAACAGCTCAACTGAACTGGCCATGTCCTGTCCGCGACATGCATGCACTATCTACCCGTGGCATCCATATGCGTAGGACCATATAGTACACGTGCTCCGCCGGACTTGCACGCGGCGGCCGCAGCGCACGGCACAACCTGGCCGTAGCTACGACTACGAGCGAGTCACCCACCGGGTCAAGAGGTACACATTGCTTTTAGCTTTCCAAGTAAGAGTACACGTAGCATGCAGCATCACCTCATTTGATTTGAAAATTGGGAGAGTGGATATAGGATAATGTACGGCCCCTTGATTGGCGACGACACAACACAAGCGGTGACATGCATATCATGCACGTCCCGTACGTTACCAAAGGGAACACATGTCAACGTGGAGATGCCACTCGCTCGCTGCTCAGCTAGCGGTCAGCAGCGAAGAGGTCGCCGGGGACGTGTCGGCGTGGAGTGAGCCACTAAGGCGAATCAGCGTCTTGCATCACGCGCGTGGGCAATGCGCCGGCTCGGCCATGGCGAGCGCGCGCCGGCACCGGCGCAGTGCATGGGGCTGCTGATGGGAAGGCGCCATCCTGCTCGCACACGCTGCCACAAGTGAGCTGCCGTGGGGAAGGCGGCCCCGGCATAGGTGCGCGCTCTGGGTGCCAGTACCCAGAAGTTACGTAAGTATAGTTCGAGTACCTAGACGTTACATTTTTAGTTTGAGTACTCAGAAGTTATGTAAGTATAGTTTAAGTATCCAGAAGTTACTTTTTTTAGTTGGAGTACCCATCTATGAATCACCGAATAGTTTAGGTACCTACAGTGAAATTTACTCTTTGAAATATGTGTTTGAAACAGTTGCAAAACCAACTAAAAAACACTTGAAATCATTTGCAAATATGTACATCGCCCATTCTAGATGCCCTGCCGGCTCCTAGAGAGAAGATGCAACAGAAGTGGAAGAGATGAGAAATGCAACCCTGCATATACCTTTGAAACATCCAAAAACAATTGTTGCAACAAACAACTGATGGCCACTGAAACACTCTAAAAACACATCTGAAACCCTCTTGAAAAACTATTGCAACCCATCGCAACATCCAAACAAAATGAATGTAACATATGTGTGAAACAAATGCAATATCCAGATACACACAATAGCAACATGTGTCCAGAAAAAAGAAATGAAACAAATCGCTTAAACATCCCTCTAAAACAATTGCAACATGACTCGCAAACAATTACAACATATGCAACATCCTCTGATCTACTTTTGCAACATCCATATGATTATACTGAAACATACCTCTAAAAACATTTGAAACAAACAACAGAAATATTTGGGGGGAGGGGGCGCATCGAGTAGGTCGATGCCGCCGAGGCCGGCGAAGGTTGCTGTGTCGCGCCAGGGGGCACGCCCACGGGGGAGGACGACATGTCGGGTGGGTCAACGCCGCCGTCGAGGCGGAGAAAGAACCCATCGGGTGAGGGTGCTCGGTCGCCGAGGATGATCTTTGGGGGTGGGGAGGGCGCCATGCCGCGCCAAGGGGTCCCCACGGGGAGGACGCCGCGCCGAGTAGGTCGACACCGCCGAGGCTAGGGATGGACGCCAGCGCGCCACGCCGGGGCACCCTCGCGGGGGGATGATAGTGGCAGGAAGGGACTAGCATAGGTGGAGGCAACCCGCTGAGTGGGGAGGAGGGGCGGCCGTCGCAAAATCAGCGCGGTGAGGATGACATTTGGATGAGGACGACCAACGCGAGCAAGTGGCTGAGGCTAGCGTCTGAATTTGATAGGTGTAGGTGGTGGTGCGGTAAATATGAGCTGGGCCGGACTACAGCGTCCGAGCGCCGGGACATAAGTAACTAACAATTACTGTAATTTCCATAATTGTCGATCTCCGTTGACCGCCACAAAATATAATTAGTAATGTATATATATCGTTCGGACTTTGGAGACACAACTGCAAACTAGGGGTGTGTTTAGTTCACAAAAAGTGAACTCAAAAAGAGCTACAGTACCCGTCACATCGAATCTTTTAACGCATGCATGGAGTATTAAATGTAGATAAACAAAAAAACTAGTTTGTCCATTCTGAGACAATAATTACCAAATACAAATGAAAAGTGCTACGGTAGGCGAAACCAAAATATTTCACTAATTAGACCCTGTTTGGCTCCAAATAAGTTAGTGAGTTATAAGTTAAGTGAGTTATAAGTTAGGTGACTTAAAATCAGTGACTTATAAGTTTTAAGTATGTATCAACTTATTTTTTATAAGTGTCATGACTTAATAAGTCACTGTCGTTAGGCAAAATAAGTTACTTATTTTATTTTTTAACTTATAAAGTAGTAGGAGACTTATTGGAACAGGGCCTAAACAACCTCTAGAGAGTTTGTCGATACGCACATCCACTGCTACTAGAAGAAGTACAGAAAAAAAAAAAAAAAAAAAAAAAAAAAAAAAAAAAGTACAGAATTTGACGATGCACACGCACGGACAGACTGGGAGATAGCCAGCTGGAGAATCCGTTCCTTTTTCTTCCTACTCCGCTGCGTAGGCAGACGGCAGCAGTCTGGGTGCTGGGCGGACCATCAACGGCACGGCGCGCTGCAGGGTGAGCCCGTACGCCTCCTCCATGTCCAGCTTGTCCGCGGTCATGCCGTCGGCGAGGTCCCAGTCCATTGCGTGCACGAGCGTGGCCGTCATGAGCGTGACCATGCGCAGGCCCCAGCTGAGCCCCACGCAGATCCTCCGGCCGGCGCCGAACGGGATGAGCTCGAAGTCGCTCCCTTTGACGTCGACGCCCGCATGCTTGCCGCCGGACAGGAAGCGGTCCGGCTGGAACTGGAGCGGCTCGTCGGGCCACGCCTCCGGGTCGCGGGCTATCGCCCACACGTTCACCAGCAGCGTGGTGCCGGCCGGGATGCGGAATCCGTCCACCTCGCACTCCTCGGCGGCCACGTGGGGCAGCGACAGCGGCGTCGACGGGTGCAGCCGGAACGTCTCCTTGATCACCGCCGTCAGGTACGTGAGCCGCGGGAGGTCTGACTCGGAGACCAGGCGGTCGCGGCCGACGACGGCGTCCAGCTCCTGCTGGGCCTTCTTGAGCACGTCCGGGTGCCGGATCAGCTCGGCCAGCGCCCACTCCACCGTGCTCGATGTCGTGTCCGTCCCCGCCGTGAAGAGGTTCTGTGGCCACGATATGCCCACAAAGTACATGCATCCACAAATGAGAGGGCGGAAAAACATGTCAGTGTCTCGTTCTGCACGGGAACGGCCGGAAAATTATTTAACTTACGTGGAGCAGTGCTTTGATGTCCGTCTCGTTGATGATGCTGTCCTCGCCTTCCGCGAGCGCTTGCTGCTTGCGCATCTTGGCCAGCAGCACGCTGAGCAGGTCCTTGCCTTCCTCGGCGGCCTTTCTCTCCCTGATAATCTCATTCATCATATTGTCGTACCTGCGGTGCAGCCGCTTCATCTTGCGGACCACGCCCTGCGGGTCGAGCCACGCGAGCGCCGGCACGAAGTCCCCGATGTTAAAGACCCCGGCGACCTGCATCAGCTCCACCACCATGTCCTTGAACTCCCTGGCTTGCTCCCTCCGTCGACCGCGAACACGCGCCGGCCCACCGTGGCCCGGGCCAGCGTGTTGGTCGTGCAGACGTTGGCCACCTGGCCCAGCGGCACGGCGCCGTGCTGGTGGTGGTGCTTGGCAAGCTCCCTGATCATGAGCGCCACCTCGCCCTCCCTGATGCCGCGGAGGTCGTCCAGGGCCTTCGCCGAGAAGAGGTGGAGCGCGCACAGCTTTCGCAGCGCGCGCCACCGCGAGCCGTAGGGCGCGAACACCATGTCCTGGTAGTTGTACGCCAGGTGCTTGCCGCCGGAAATGAGCGGGCGGTTGCTGAAGTTGGCGTCATGGGCGCGCAGGAACTGCGCCGCCACCTTCGCCGACGCGGCCACCACCACCTCGGCGCTGCCGAACCGGAGCCGGAACAACGGACCGTACTCTTTCGCCAGCGCGCACATGGTGTGGTGCGGATGAGAGCCCAGCTGCGGCAGGTTGCCCAGCACCGGCCAGCCCCGGGGACCCGGCGGCAGCGGCCGATTCCCCTTCTTCCCGTCGGCCCGGCCGCGGCGTCGGAGCAGGAGGCACCACACCCCGACGGAGAGGGCCAGGAAGCACAGGAGCAACGGCAGCGACGCGTCCATGGTTTGATGACTTGACTGGCCGCTCGCGCTCGGTTCACAGGAGGTGCGCTTGGCGTTGGACTGAGTGTTGAGCGTGCGGTTATCGAGTGGATCGGACTGCGTTGTTCATCAATATATACAGCTGCCACCTAGCGTGCTTCAGGCTTCACCTACTTGCCTGCCTCCTGTTTCACTGAGAGGATGCCTGTTTGTGAACCTCTCTTCTTTTTTAAAAAAGTTTTTATTTTACAAAATGGCTAAAAAATAAAATTTAGCTATTAAGTTTTTTTTTCAAAATCATACTGAGCACGTTTTTCATTAAGAGAAGTAGGAAACATTACAACCCTACAAGGCCAGAAAGCGAGATGCTCCTAGCATTGCTAGAGAAAACACACGACAGAAGACACCGGCTTTACGGTGGAGCTTAAAGGTTGTACCCTGGATTACAATAATTGTGCGATTGGAAGGAGCTACGCTATAGGCTAAGCGGCAGGATCGTCCTGCGACAAACGCTCCGCCGTCTTCAACCAGCGCTTGCCGTGCAAGGGTTAGAGCGCGCACATGGCCTCCTTCTTTTTCCGGGTGGAGGTAGCCGGGTCAATGAATGCCTCCCTGAATTTTTCAGCAATCGTCGGGTCAGGCATGGATGGCGGGATGATTGTCGGGCCGTCCTCACTCCACTTGCTCAACAGCACACGGCAAGCCTGCTTTTCCGGGTTCGGATCACGGAAGGAGGATTTGGCGGCCATTGTATGCTGCGTCGCGGCACCCAATCGTCGTCAGCCAGGTTGCGCGGTGCATGAGGCTGCGGGGTGGAAGGGATGATCGGCTCCAGGATGGGTAGCGTGATGGAGTTGATGAAGTCGCCCAGCGAGCCCGGCCGGTGCCCGCCGCCCGGTGGTACTGGTGGTGACAACCACGCCCTCAAAAAGACACCGGAGGTGGATCGAAGAGAGCAGCAGGTTCCTTCGAAGCAACTCGTATGCTCGACGACGACGGGTGCGAGGGGGTCGCGCGGCGTTGCGGCGGCGGGAGGTGGAACGCCAACGGCTGTGGTGTTCTCGGACGCCGCAGCCGTGGGAGCAGCCCCCGCAGCCGGGCGTGGGCTGAGTGGCCGCCTTTGGCGCCGGCACTGCTTCCCCGTCATCCGCCTCCAGCGCCACAGCTGTGGGGGTAGCCGACCGTGGGGAGCAAGTTGACGCGACATCGGCAGCATCCTCGGACACCTCACCATTCGCGAAGCAGAGCCGGGTCACTCGTAGCGGTGACAACGGTGCCGATGACGCCGTCCGGGTCTGCCGACGGATAGCGGCCGGAGTGGACAGGCGCACAACGAGGGAGGCAGCGAGCTCATCAAGCATCGAGTCGACCCAAACTTGTGGCCCCTCACCCTCATGCACCAAAAGCAGTGGAAATTTAGCTATTAAGTTTAGCCAACCTATTGGAGTTGCTCTTAGAAACAAATAGCTATAGTTGAGTTAGAGGCCATCTCTTAGTGCTCTATTTTATACAATTAGTAAAAGCATTGGGATTAGTGTTTTAGTCTAGTTTAGGCTGCATAAGAGCTTTGCTTTAGTTTTAGCTTCAGAGTTGAATAACATTTGCATACCTCTTGGCTGTTGGTGCTTGCGCCACCATACTTGTACATTCCAAGGCTCGTAAGTCTAACGAGATCGCTCTAATCACGTTTGTGAAGTGGCCGTCAGTGGTGTATGAGAGGATGGGCACTCAATGTATTGGCCGAAGTTCAATCAAGTGGAGATGACAGAGCATCTGGGAGCGAGGATGAAAACGGTCGAACTTCGGTCGAAAAATACCAGAACCGTTTTCTACTTTTACATTTGAATACGAAAACGAAAACAAAAATGGTAAAATCGGATACGAAAAATGAACGCGAACTTACGGAATTTTGAAACAAACTAATTCGAGTGGACTTTACGTCGAACTCGGTCGGTATATGAAAAATTCAATACGGAATTTCGACACACATTGCATAAAAATTAATAAGTGTCATTTTGGCAAATTTCGAGTGCAAAAGAGCAAATTTATTATTTTGGTCCATTTAGCTTTCTATCTTTCGATCAGCCCAATCATATGCAACGCAATAACAACGCCGCATGAAGCCAGATGTAGCCATGCAGCGCCGGGCGAGATGATTAGTCCCACCTCGGCGACTCCAGGAGGCACGACAAGGGTGTGTTGCCTATATAATGTGTCTCTAACCATAAGTGCTCCACACTTATCTTTGCATAGTTACCTAGTCAGTAATGATCGACAACAAAATTCAGAATTTTGAATTCAGGATATTCGGAACTAAAAGTAAAAAAGTAGAAAACGGTCGAACTCGGTCGAAAAACTCCGGAACCGTTTTCTACTTTTTATTTGAAATATGAAAACGGAAACGGAAAAGTCGGACAAGAAAATTACGAATTCGATCGGATTAAATACAGAAAACGAAACGTTCCGTTTTCATCCTGATGTGGGAGAGGTTTGGTGCCGACCAGCTTGCACTTGCGGTTAGAGATAGCAACATCTAGACTTTGCACTTGCCGACAATTTGTAAGTTGTTTAAAGTAACTCTCGGAGATGCTCTAACTGTTTTCTTCTCTAGACTTTGTACTTCTATTTCCGGTTTTCTTCCCCACCGTGTAAATGCAAACAAAAAATTATCTCATCGCAATGTCAAACAAGTTTCTTTCAGGTTTAGTCCTCGTAAGGGAGTTGCTTGCAAACCCACCGTGTAAATGCAAACAAAAAATTATCTCATCGCAATGTCAAACAAGTTTCTTTCAGGTTTAGTCCTCGTAAGGGAAGCGCACGTACAGATCACCTCAGCATATGACAGCGCGCATAGAAAGAGCCATTGTCTTATGCGTGTTTGACATTTCATAACACCGCACCCATGTGTTATGGGCCGCCTGCCTAGCGAACCGTATAGCACAATATTGGGCCTTAGGCCTGCTGTGCGAGGCGGTGAGAGATATAACCCGCGCTCGTCGTTAGAATTCGATAACAACGAACAGAACTCATTTCGTCCCCAACACGCTCGTCCTTAGAATTCGATAACAAATAACAAAGAACATAACTCATTTCGTCCCCAACAACTCTGTAACCGTTGTTAACAGAGAAACTACCTCGCGGAATCCTGCCGTGTTCCATCTGTTCTTCCACAAATTCGTGCTAATCCTCTTCGAATTCCTCTTCAGGTACCAGGCCACTCACTAAGATGTTAAAAGAAGAATTGTTCCATTTCTATGCACTCCATAGGCTGAACAAGATTTTTAGCAACTTAAGCAACAACTTACTCAGGGCCCAGTGCTTCAAGTACCTGATTTCAGTAAAGCATTTGAGGTAGAGACTGTTGCTAGTGACTATGGTGTGGGTGCTATGTTAATGCAGAATCAACATCTTGTGGCTTACCTCACTAAATCCCTTGGTCCAAGGAATCAGGCCTTGTTAGTATATGAAAAAGAATGTCTGGCCATATTGCTTGTAGTTGAAAAGTGCAGACCATATCTGCCTCATAAACCCATCATTATCAAGACTAATCATAAGAGCTTGCAGTTCTTAACTAAACAAAGGGTCTCTTCTAGGTTCCAACAGAAGGCCTTGTTAAAATTGATGGACCTATAGTATTCTATTCATTACAAAAAGGGTATATCTCATGTAGCAACTCATGCTCTATCAAGATGTGAGGCAACAAATGAAATTGTGGCAATCTTTGAATGTGTCCCTACATGGATTGCCAAACTGAAAGAGGGCTATGATGATGACCCTGAAGCAAAACAATTGTTAATTGAGCTAGCTATCTCAGGTACAAATTACATGGGATTTTCCTAATGGTGTATTGAGGAGGCATGACAGAGTATGGGTTGGGAACAATGCCATTGCACAACAGCATATTCTCATTGCCTTGCATGATAGTGGAATAGGTGGTCACTCTGGAATCACTGCAACATACCTGAGAGTGAAACATCTCTTTGCTTGGCCTGGCTTAAAGAAGATGGTCACACAATTTGTTAAGCAGTGTCAGACTTGTCAGATGGCTAAGACTGAAAGAATCAAGTCCCCTGGCTTGTTGGAGTCCCTACAAGCATGGTGATGAGGACATTGTCACGCTGGACACACCGACGCCATGGTCTTCCCCAAGTTGCATCTCGTCCCAACTCAGCTGCTACGTCACCTCGGGTTCAGCAGACACGTCGTCACTGTTTCGGCCATAACTTCCTCATACGACATCGAAACGGGCGTTCTTGGATGCGTTGGAAAGGGGACGACAACGCCGTCGTTTTGGATCTGGTCCCAGCTCCAGATGGCCCATGGATCATTCAGTGTGAGCTCAGAAAGGTGCTATGTCACCTGTTTTTGGGCCAACTTGGCCATGTATCGAGTCAGGCCTTAAGCCCAAGTTGTGGGCGCCGTCTTGCTGTTCGCTCCCAACCTTAGCAAGATCCTTCGCCTTATAAACTCAGTAGCCACCTCCGTTTAGACCGGGTAAGTCGACTTGAAAGGATCAAGATGCCCAAGAGGGAGGGGGGGTGAATTGGGCTAATCTAAAATTTTATCGCAAATAAACAACCTACTAGTCCATATTTCCTAAGTGTGTTTCTAACAACTACCGCACAAAGTTTTGCACCCTAGGTTCCAATTTCTATTCTAGCATGGCAATTCAAGGAATGTAAAGACATGAATTGAATTGCGAAATGTAAATGCTCAAAGTAAAGAGAGGAAGAAGAATGCGGCGATGTTTTTCACGAGGTATTGGAGAGTCGCCACTCCCCCACTAGTCCTTGTTGGAGCACTCTCGTAAGAGTATCGCTCCACCTTAGTCCGCGCAAGGACTAAGTGCTCTCTATGGGCTGATTCTTCGACACTCCGTCGCGGTGAATCGCCTACAACCGCTCATAAGCTTGCTTGAGTCATCCACAAGCACCACCAAATGATCTTCAAGCACCAAACCGCCACCAAGGCATCTAGGTGATGGCGATCACCAAGAGAAACAAGCACGGACTCTCACTTGAGCTAGACAAGCCTAATGAGAAGAGTGGATGCAAACTTGAATCTCTCAAAGCACTAAAGAGGTCCTTAATCTTGCAACTATGAACACCTCAATAGGCTCTTGCTCTCCCTTGCACTCTCATGATGTTTCTTGAGTTGAACAAATGGGCAAGAGAGGGAGAAAGGTCGAGGTAACCAAGTATTTATAGGTCAAGCCCAAAAATCCAATCGTTACCCATCAAACACGTCGAAATACACTACGGCGACGCCGCCAGCGCCGCGGTAATTTTCAAACCGGCGGTCGATCGTTGCACGGCGCCGGACACGCCAAAAGGCCGGGTCGGTCGCGATACCTCTCGGTGTGCATCCTGTCGTGGCACCGACGCCGCCAGCGCTAAACCCTAGCGCCCGATGCACCTGTTCTTCACTGTAGAGCACGCACAATGGCGCCTGACGCTAACTTAGCGTCCGACGCCCCATCCTTCAGCGTCCGGCGCGCCATTTTGAAGCCCGTTTCACTTCCGATTCAATCCTTTGTGAATGACTTCAACTCCAATCAATCTCAGGGACAATTTGAGGCTACCTAGTGCTAAGTTTATCAAGTGTGCACCACATATAAACATTAGACTCACCTAGGTCAAGCTACCCATTCGTACCCCCCTTAATAGTACGGCCAAAAGTGAAAAAAAGTCCTCTAACGACTCATCGATGTCACTCAACTCCATCGACGGAACTAACCGCCCTTAACCTTGTCGTCCAACCTTTGAAAACCGAAAATGAATTCCATCGCCGGGGGCATGAAAACCACATTGCCCAAGATTGCCATTACCATGGCCTAACTCACCCCTCGTTTTTCGCAAAACACACATTAGTCATGGTAATTTACATTGTCATCAATCATAGAAACTCACATTAGGGGCCTAGATGCTTTCAGATGCCACCACATCACTTGACTTGCCCCCACTAGCCGCCTTGTGTTTTTTTTTCTCACCACCGCTAACCCTAGATAGTTTGCTAGCCACATCTGTTTTCACCTACATCGCAGCCCACCTTACATCATCTGCCGATTACCTATTGCTTTGTTAGTCACGGGGAGGATTCATCCCTGTGATCGGTGTTAGAGTTTGGGGTCACTTTGCCCTAATCGCCGCCGCCGAAGTTGTGCCTACCCTAAAAACATAACTTGACATACCTTAGGTCAAACAGGCATAACTTTTCGTTGTTTTATCGAAAAATCTGAAAAAAAAAATACAGGAGCTTCTTGACTCGATTCGAAAAATCTAGACTATATACGCTCAAAGGTCTCTTTTGAAGCTAGAAGTTTAAGTACTTCCCAAAAGTTATAATAGCGTAAAAGCAAAGTTTAGATGATACTTTTGGGATTGATAGCTAAGTTTAGGGATTGAAATGATTCTAATTTGGCTATCAAAACTTACTCTATTTTTCTAGAGGATGATTCCTTTTCTTCTAATTGGTGGTCATAAAGAATGCAAACATGAGGGTTCTACCCATTAATAAAATTAAGGGTAAACCTTGCTTGACTAACGTAAAAGGAAAGAAAAAGTTTCTCCATAGGTTGTATAAAATATACAACCTTCCTATGATAAAACCAAAGATTCACTACCCTTTGTAAACGATATGATCTAGATACTGAGGTTAACTACAACTCCTAAACAAGTGTTGATTAAAATTATAACTAATCATAGGCATAGCTCATAGCTTGATGTTAAGATAGACTTTAAAAATTCTAATGGTCTAAAGCTAATGCTTATGGGTGTAGCACATTGATAGATACAATTAAAAAATGGCAAACAAAAAGTAAAGACAATTTAAATTAAAACTAAAAATTAAGTAAAAATAAAAGTATAATACAAGATTAAGTCAAACTTTTCATTAATATCCAAAGCAAAACCACCGTTCCCCAAAGATTAGCGCTTTAAATGCTTGTTGGTATTTATTATACGCACATAATAAAGATAAGATATCTGCAGTTTACCATTTAAAGAAATACGGTTATAGCACTTCATCAAAAGATGAACTCCCGATTTTAATATCGAAGCCAAAGGAACAGTTGGTGAATATAACTAAGATCTAACTTAACACAACTTCACAATCAAGGGCTTAAGAAACTAGCGAGATAAAGGAGACTCATCAAGTGTATCTAATTCAAACCTCTATAAACCTTGTTTCATATTGTTCTATCTTGGATGCTAATTCTTAATAAAGTAAGACAAAATT
The DNA here is from genome assembly GCA_015847255.1 of Hyparrhenia diplandra. NCBI lineage: Eukaryota > Viridiplantae > Streptophyta > Magnoliopsida > Poales > Poaceae > Hyparrhenia > Hyparrhenia diplandra. Next base: position 50,280 of record JADLZK010009402.1, read on the forward strand.
ACTTTAATAAGAACCCTAGCTGCGCTTCCTCGATGGCGACGGCGGCGGCGGACCAGCCCACGGGAGGAGGATGAGGAGGAGGCGAAGGTGGAGGTAGAGGAGGGGAGGGCTGCCGCCGACGGCCGGCCGAGGCTTGCGTGCTCACCGTGGCGCTACTGGTGCCCCCGATGCGACGTTGTCCTGTCGTGCCGCGTGCTCTCTCCCGCTCCATGAGACCCATGGTGCATGTCTGTTGCTCTCGATTTCTCCATCTCTCTCCTCTCTCTCTCTCTCTCTCTCTCTCTCTCTGTTACTTATTAGGTTTCAAATATCAAAAAAAAAAATACCTCCTTTCTAAAAAAAAAAAAAAGATCAAAAAATGAATACTGATTATCAGTAACCTAACATTCAAGGTGCTTGGTTAAGTGGTTGCAAGTGCTTGCTGATTGTGTGTATGTAACTTGCCAGTTGGAGACTATGTATATGTTCAGTATAGCTGGGTTTGTCTACTGAATCATCTGTTCCTTAAGTGGATTAATAAAACTTGCAATTATTATAGCTTCATTACATCCAGTCTTAACAGAATGTCAGAAGCTTTTGCATATTTCACATGGTGTTAGGATGCAGAAGATGTATGGTCAGTATTCTATTCAGTTAAATCCATTTAAACATCCAATGAACCAAAAAAAAAAAAAAACTGGATCAGGCTGTAAAAATATTAATACAAAAGTTGTTGCTAGAGACCTGTGACTTGATTGGGCTGTCCCCAAAACATATATACTGCTGCTGCAAAGGCTGATGCTAAGGATAATGGTAAACATAGAGTGATTAAGAGTTCTCACATATATAACTAATCCAAATATTACGTGCCCTCTCATGTGTATATTCCACTTAAATTTGTGTAGTTCTAGATCTAACATCCAAATTAAGCAATAAATCAGTGTTTCCCATAGCTGATCTTGCTGCTGAGCAATTTGTGCATTTTTTACGTCAGCTGATAGTTTTAGTTAATTATTTACTATTGCATTGTGAGATGTTGAAGTAAAATTCTTTTTTATCTTTCCTAATGAATTGTTCAGACCAGTCAAAAAATATGTGTGAATCTACCAGGTTGTTTAGAGAGCTTTTTTCCTTAAAAGAAATAGAGTCATTGTTCTGTTAAACCTTGGAGGAGCTAAAGGAAGTGCATTGCTTTTTTCTCTCTTACTTCTCCTGCACTCTCCCTTGTCTGATGTGTAGGTTTTAAATACTTTATCGTTTATCTTCATAGAAAAGGTGAGCGCATTGAGCACACTAGGATTTAGGCCGCATGTGGAGAAACAAGACTAATATGGTCATAGAATCTGATATATACATCCTATGTCACCACTGTTGGCAAGTTTATTACCTTTCAAAGCCGTCGAAAAAAAAAACGTTTATTACCTTTTACACTAATTGACAAACCACTACAGAATCGTTCATCACTACCGCCCCGGTATCATGCCGAAATTTAGTCCACCGGGCAGCGATGAACCGCGCCCGGCGATGATGAACCGTTCAGCGCTGGACAAATCAGAAATTCCACGGGCTCGACCAACTCCGGCAAAGTGAAGATTTATATCACCACCGGTTGAATCGTTCCCCGGCTAGCCGCCTTGATGGATACAGATCACAACCGGGTTTGAATTAGAACCGATAGCTATTTGAAGATTGACACAGATCAATATACTGGGACAGGGGAGTGTGTTGGATGACAAGGAATAGTAAAACAAACGACAAAGATAGAAGATTAACACGCATCGATTAACAAACGACCGATCCATTAACAAACGACTCAAACCAAATTAAATTGTCATACAAACAACCGATATAATAAATTAACACTAAAAGAAAGCGGCGGGCCTAATTAAGCCGCCTTCTTGGCCGCCCCGCCTGGCCTTCTTCCCCGGCGGCCTCCTTGGCCTCCTCCATCTCCTCCCGGTTTGGCGGTATCTCCTCGCCGAGGGTATCGCCAAGTACTCGATCCGGAGGGCGTAGAAGTTGGACTTCTCCTCCAAGGGGAGATTCACCGCTGGCGTGCCAAATTCATCGGCCAGGCCGTTGAGCTTGTTGAGGGCGGCGCCGAGGTGTCGCACGGTGAACTTCTCCGCCAGGTTGGCAGCCTTGTCGATCGTCGGCGGCGTGGCGGCCGGCCATCAGGTAAACGGGGTAGAGAGGGAGTGTGTTGGAGAGCGAACCGAAGACAGGGGGGGGGTTATGTACGTAGAAATAGGACTTAGCCGCGGTTTCTAAGACGAGGGAACAAGAGAACGCAAATGATAGAAAATGAAGATTGACACGCATCGGACTAATAAACGATCGTTTATTGGGGTTTGAAATAAAAATCCATTTCAAGATTCACACACATCATATTAAACCGATAGAAGGAAATAGTAGAACCCAAATTAACGACAGATAAAGAGATTGACATGCATCGATTAACCAACAACCGATTCATTAGCAAACTAACCACACAAACCAAATGTATTGTATCTTACACATCCACACAAGTCGACAATAGATAAATTAACATAAAAAGAACCTAGGCCGCCTTCTTGGCCCTTTTGGCCGCCCGCTTGGCCGGCATCCAGGGCGCCGCCTTCCCGGCCTCCTCCTCCATCTCCTCGGTTTGGCCGATCCCCTCGGCGAGGGTATCGCCCGGCAGAGTCTATCCGGAGGGCGAGAAGTTGGCCTTCTCCTCGAGGGGCGATTCACCTTTTGCGGAGCCAACATTGTCGGCCAGCCGTTGAGCTTGTTGAGGGCGGCGCGGAGGCGCTCCACGGCGAACTTCATCTCCTCCCGAAGCGGCGGCCATGTCGATCGCCGTCGGCGGCGAAGTCCGCTTTCCCCGTGAAAGGGGTACGAAAGAGAAGTTAGTGTTCAACAACGGAAGGAGGGGCGGGCGGGTATAAATATGGCGTTTCCCAAAAGACGGTTCCTCGGAAAAACGTTAACGGCGACCGCCGCTGCGCCCAATGGCCGTCTCCTCGGCACTCAACGGCGATCGCATTTTCCAAGGCACAACCGACAGTTAATGGTTTGTTTTTAATAAATTTTACATTGAACGGTGCTCAAGTTTATATTCGAATCAAATTTAAGCGCTATTTACATTGAACGACACCCAACCATTTTGCACGTATTTAATTTTAATCGCTCTTTGAACTGGAAATGAAATAGATTCTCGGGGATAGAGGGAGCAACACACAACATTAATATATATAATATCTATTTTATTAATATATAATATACATAAAAACAAGAAAACAGAATATATTAAAATTGATTAAAAAAAGAGGAAGGCGGCCGCCTAGTCCTCCTAGTCCTCATCCTCCTCCTCCTTGGCGTTGTCGTTCTTGGCCAAGCCCTTGAGGACGATACCGCCAACTCGCCCACTTTCGGGCGTAGTGATTGATCTTTTTCTTCAAGAGGTGGCTCCACCTTTGAAAGAAGACCATGGTCGTCCGCTAGCTCCTTCGGCTTTCCCGAAGGCAGGCTTGAGACAATGGGGCGTAGTGATTGATCTTTTATTCAAGAGGGTGGGACGTAGGAGTCGAAGTCGTCGTCGGACGAGCCTCGGGCTCGGGGTCGGCCGTCGGCGCCTCCACCTCCTCCTTGCCCTTGTTCGAGCCCTCCGCCGCCTCCAGCTCCTCCCTGGTGCGCTTGTTGGATCCTAAGCCTGAGGCAGCCATGGTGCTGATGATTGCAAAGGGAATGTGCCTGGATTAGAGTACTGGAGAGGATGAACGCCATGATCAGAGTGTGTGCTTAAATAGTGAGTTAGCCGGTTGTTCACTTCCCCACGAACGCGGCGTCAACGCAACCGCTTGGAATTCGCACGATCGCCGGTTGGAATTCGCACGATCACTCTGCTGGCACTGCGTTTCCCGCGACGGTTGCGCTTCAAATTCCTGGGCTGCGTTTCCATGACGGACGACAACCAGTCTCCACCTTCATTGGTCACTGTCGGGCCCACACATGAACCGACAGTGATTAATAAAACGGTGAAACAAATAGTTATATCTGTAAAAAAATCGATTTATTGAAATCATTAATTTTATCTCAGCGTTAAGGCATTTAGAGTTCAACTAACCCCGTTCGCCTGCCACGTACACTCCGTATTATAAATTTCCATTTTAGTAGATAAAATGCACTGCCCAAAGTAGGTACATATAGGCTGTTGTGTAGTGTTCAGTCATAGGTCATGGCTTGTGATACGTCACGGCTACAGCCTTGAGAATCGTGTTGCTCTAGTATTCACTGCCGGTTCCACTTAATTAAACCGACAGTGTCTCTGCTTCCGATGAGAAAAAGTCTGTGCTCCCCCGCCGCCGCGTCGACGGGTTATATCAATGTCAATAATAACACCGTCGGGTGCATCTTTTCGTAACCGTAGTGATCACATATATCACTTCCGGTGGTAACTATGCGACGTTGTTGTGGAGTATCACCGCCGGGTTAAAACTATTCGTGGAAAGGTCTTTGTTATCATATATGTAATTTTTTTTTTCAATGTCTTTGTTATCATATATGTAATCGATATTGTAGTTATGTTTCATTTTGCTCCTCTCTAAATATATATAATAAAAGTATCATTCTTTTCCAATGGATGTTTGCATTTATATATGATACGGGTGCGATTCTTATTTTTTCGACGCACTTCTTATTTTTCATGGACCAACATAAATATATAAATGCCCTATGTACTAACCAAAAGTTGGTAAACATCATTGAAACACATAACTCATTAAAAAAGAGAGGTCCTAGAATTAATGTTACCAAGAAGGTGAAAGAGATTACATTGTCGGTTTGAAATATATCACTACCGGTGTTAATAGAGTACCGGAAGTGAAAGCGACTACACTACCGGTTTAAAAATAAGAAACCGATAGTGATGAGCCTTCTATCGCGTTTATCACCTAGGAACCACGAAGTTTGAGATTTTTGGCCTCAAACTTTTTCTTAAATGTGCACATGCCATGTGTGAAGGAACCACTTAAGTTTGAGATTTTTCGGATAAGGTTTGGTTTTTTTTTAATTAAATTGAATTTTTACGCGACGACCCCGAGTAATTACAAGGTTGAACTGGGGTTACCCACTAACAGAGCGGAGTGGTGCCAAAATTTTCCACATGGTCTAATGTGCCCTAGGAGGCAATTCAATGTGTAGGTTGCTACAAAATCCATACATTTGCAAGTTGTAATTAACCTCCTTCTATCGCGTTTATCACCTAGGAAAATCTAATAATAAAATTTCGATCGTAGAAAAACCTAAGATCTTATGTGGAGGCATAATTTGGGTATACATGGTTGTAAAAAAATTCAAGACATTTCTACATTGTGAGAGTATACATGCTTCACAAAGGTACATGACCGCCGCCGAGGTCGGTGGGTCGGTGAGGCCACTTCGGTAAGGGAGGGTAGAGGGGAGGGAGGAAGCGAGGGGATGGGGAGAGAAGAAGGGAGGGGGAGCTTGCGCCGGCAAGGCACAAGGGCGAAGCGGGGCGGAGCGGTCGGCGAGGCCACCCGGTAAGGGAGGAGAGAGGGGAGGGAGGAAGCGAGGGGGATGGGGAGAGAAGAAGGGAGGGGGAGCTCGCCGCCGGCGCAGCACAAGGACGAGCGGGCAGAGCAGGTGCGCGTGCGAGTGGAGTGACGAGAGAAGCGAGGAAGAAGAATGAAGCAACTGGATAAGGAGGGGTGGAGGCGAGCGAGTGTGCGGGGGCGGTGGCGGAGAGCACGAGGCAGGGTGTGTTTATTACTGTTGATGGGCCGGGCCTGGTTAAGCCGCGCGTCTGATGATTAGCACGTCGTTAGGACCTGCTAATAGTAGCATTACCGTTAAACAAGGGAATTGCCTCATGCATTGATAATGAGATAACGCATGATAAATATTATTTAAGATTAAATTTCAAAATCACGATCAACATCCTTTGTTACTTACATAACCTCCAAGGGCAAACATTACATAATGTTCGATGAACAAAGCTTGATCTTGGTACCACATAATAGTATACACATAATTTCTAAATAAAATTACAAACACCACTAAATTGTGTTCATATGTGTTTGATTTGTCTAATCGTCATCCCACGCTTCAGCTTCTTATTGGATAGCTTTACACGCTTCTTTTTCCTAATAAAATGGCTCTTCTGTGCCCCAAAAGCATAAACTCTGGAGTTTGCAGAAAAACCAAGGTAAATCTAATCAACTCTGGAGTTTGCAAAAAAAAAAAAAAAAAAAAAAAATCAAGGTAAATGTAAAGCATATGAAGGAACCGGTGTAAGATGTTGTCACAAACCAGATCGATTTGGGCCGGAAGTGACACGTCGGGCGGCGAACTTGATGGCGGATGGTGCTGATTTTCGCGCAACTGGTTGCCGGGCGCCGGCCCGTGGCGGCGGTAATCGGGGTTGCCAAAGGCGCGGCCGGGCAATCGTGGTTGCCGTGGGCGGGTTGCCGGAGGTGGCGGTAATCAGGGTTGCTGTGGCGCGGCCGGGCAATCGTGGTTGCCGGAGCCGTTGGAGAAGAGGAAGAAGAGGAAGAGCGGCGGGCGGGCGCCGGCGGCGGGCGCCACCACCGGCGGCGCGACGGCGGCGCGGCGGGCGGCGTAAGGCGGGTGGTGGCGACGGCGCGCGCGCGAGGAGGGGAGGAGAGCGGAAGCCGGAGAGTTTTTGGGTGTTACCCCTTTGATTTTCTTATTGATTGCAAACGATTACATGCCCCTTGTATTTATAGTCTGAGGGAGACTTGCTCGCTAAGAAAGATCTAGAGGTTTCCTTATAGATTGGAATACCTCTTTTACAAGCTATCTTATTCCTTTCCTATTTTATTCCTATCTTTTATTCCCTAAATATTCTTTACTTAACGAAGAAGCTGATGACGATGGCGTGCTCACGGTGGGCGGCGGCGAAGGCGGCGCTTGCGATGCCCCTTGTTGGGCCCTTTTCCGGTGATGCCCTTTCGGTACATGACATCTCTCCCCTTTCCGACAAAGCGCCCTCGCTATTTGCCGCTCTCGCACCGGTGTCGTAGTTGATGCGCCGGGCGAAGATGGAGACGCCGACCTTATAGCTGAATGGATGGCGCACGAATGGCCTGGTCGTCGGGGGCTTGACGCCAATCCCCTCGAGCGGTGCCCAAGCTGGTGCTCCCATCTGGAGCTTGATGGTTCCGGCGAGGCCATGGAGCTTGTAGTCCGTTGATGTATCGAGTTGTGGTGGAACGAGAGCCTCCGGGGTTGTGACGAGGTCGACGAGGTAGGGGGTTGATGTGGGTGGCATGTACCTCTTGTCGTCGTCGGTGAAACTCACAAGTCGAAGCTTGCTGAAGACGGAAGCGTCGAACTCTTGGGCGAGGTGGATTGCTATGCTCCCCCGTAGGGCGCCTCCCGGTGCAATGCAGCCCAAGGTTTGTTGGCGTAGTCGCATCGGACGTAGATGTCGTTGAGGAACCCGGGAGCCAACCGGTTTGGCTCGAGTCGCTCCCGCCGCCATAGCCGAGTAGTCGACGGCGGCGATGGTTGTTGGTGTCGCCGTTGATGGGCGACCCAAAACCGCGTGTGAGGCACCATGGTACGGTGTCTTCGTTCTCCTGTGGCGCCTTCATGGTGATGCAGAGGAGCCAAAGAAAGAGGAGTGCCGTTTTCGCCGGTTGGGCAGCGGTGTACTGATTTTCCGCTGGCGTGGTGCTGATGGTGTCGCCTTTGCTAGATCTCGCAGCTTGATTGATGGTGTTCTCCACCATTGTTGATGTCGGTAGGATGTCCAGGGTGTAGCGTGATCGTCGTCGCCGAAGGTCGGCGAGTGAACGACCGTCTCCTTGGTGGCGCCGGGGCGCGTCGGTGTTTCTCATCGGCCGTGGTGCCCATGTGGGGACGCCGTGGTTGCGGTCGTCGAGGTTGGCCGCGAGGGGGTCGTCATGGTTCATGCCCTTGTAGTTGTTGTTGATGGTAGGCATGGCGAAGACGTAGTCGATGTCGGGGGTCATCATCGGCGTTGGCGCCCTTGAGGACGCCGTTGCCGCTCATGGCGCCCATGGTAGCGTTGTCGCCGTTGATGTTGTTGGCGATGTCGTCGACGGTACCAATGTTGAAGACGCCTGGTTGGCGAAGGTGTTGTCGTTGTTGTTCATGTCACCGTTGTTGTCCGTGATGTCGGGGACGCCGGGTTGAGATTGGCGACGCCGTTGAGTCGCCCTTGTTAGCACTCCGGATGTTCCCAATGTCAAAGAAGATGTTGCTAGTGACCGGGGAACTTATTCGCGCCATTGTAGTAGCCACGAGACGTTGGCCTAGTTGAGTAGGCTTTTCATCAAGCACCGGGTGGACGCCGGTGGTAGCCTCGATCGACCGTCCGATCCGAAGCTGGCTGGCGCGGGGGCGTCCTTGGGGGTGGACGTGCTTGGTGCTCGCCGTGGAGGGGACGACGCCGGGCGCGCCCAGGAAGCACCGTTGTCGTCGGTGGCGCCCGTGGTAGGAGCGCCGTTGAGGAGATCGCCCAGCCGGCATGACCGCGAGCGTGTCGACGCAGGTTGACGCCGAGGATGTAGTTGTTCCCGAAGAGGGCGAGCTCGCCGTTGTGCTTTATGCGGCGAGAGGTGGCCGGAGAGGATGGCAAAGTGCTCGGACGGAAGGATGGAGTCGTACTTAAGCGTGATGTAGTTGGAGATCGCAGCCTTGCCGGGTGGCGTCCTCGTGTCCAAGCGGCGTAGATGGCCTCCATGATCATCTCCGGGTAAGGCCGAACGCCATCGAATCTTGACGGTGGCGGCGTGGTTGGATCGTCGGGTCTCCGGATACCATCCGTCACAAACCGGATTGATTTGGGCCGGAAGTGACACGCCGGGCGGCGAACTTGATGGCGGATGGTGCTGATTTCTCGGCAATCTGGGTTGTCGGGCGCTGGTCCTAGTAGCGGCGGCAATCGGGGTTGCCGGAGGCGCGGCCGGGCAATCGTGGTTGCCTGGGGGTGGGTTGTCGGAGGTGGCGGCAATCAGGGTTGCCAGGGGCGCGGCCGGCAATCGAGTTGCCGGAGCCGTTGGAGAAGAGGAAGAAGAGGAAGAGCGGCGGCGGCCGCCCGGGGGCAGCGACGGTGTCAGGCGGCGGTGGTGGCGACGGCGCGGCGGCGCGAGGAGGAAGGAGAGCGTGAGCGGGGAGTTTTTGGGTGTTACCCCTTTGATTTTCTTATTGATTGCAAATGATTACATGCCCCTTGTATTTATAGTCCGAGGTAGACTTGCTCGCTAAGAAAGATCTAGAGGTTTCCTTATAGATTGGAATACCTCTTTTACAAGCAATCTTATTCCTTTCCTATTTTATTTCTATCTTTTATTCCCTAAATATTCTTTACTTAACGAAGAAGCCGATGACGATGGCGTGCTCACGGCGGGCGGCGGCGCGCCCGGCCATCAAACAAGGCGCCGCCTTGGGCCCCGGGCGGCGCTGCGTTACTCCCCTTGTTGGGCCCTTTTTCGGCGATGCCCTTTCAGTACATGACAGAAGTCAAGTAATGCGAGCCATATGTCATTACCATCTTTTGTTAGAGGTTCATACACACGAAGGTTCCTAAGAAAATAGTTTACATAACTTGCATTTGAAAGGTGCACAGCTTGGACATAAGTATCTTCTCATCTGTATGTAAAAGCTTGGAAGAAGATTTGACATTTGTAAATCTAATGAGGCAATAACTCATTAGGTAGTACAAATACACCATTTGTTCAGTTATCCAATTAGGAAATAATCCATTAAATAAGATAAATTCACAAACATAATGTAGAGGTACATCAAGACACCCATGATTTTGTTTACTAACAAAAATATATAGTACTCCCTCCACCTTGGATTTTTGGGATATACTAACAAATTTTCATTAAATATTCACACAAATTTGTATTGTATCATTATTTGCCGTTTATTAATGGTTCCCATCAGTCACGCTGATGAGTCTGATTAGAAAATGGTGCGGGGATTGTATTGTCTCTTAATCTGTCCTAAATCTCTAGACTACACTATAATACAGGATGGAGATAGTATTAAATAGCTAGCTCAAGATGCAAGTAGGCAGACATAGAACATGATAAAGTCTTACAGTTACACGGGTTCTCGACAGCGTTTGTCCAGATGCAGCTGGGCTTGGCCGACGTCATGTCGGTTTGCCTTCCTGTCCTGAAACGAAACAAATCGACAGATCAACCACCGTCCACCAAAGACCACAATGCATACCTGCTGGAACAAACCCCACTGGTCTCCTTTTCGGATGGAGCAGCAGGCGGGGGAGCGGCGGCGGGGAGGAGCGCGTGGGCCTCCGCCGGCTGCGGGCACGAGCTCTTCCGCGCGCACGACGAAGCTCCGCCGGGCACGGGCGCGAGCTCCGCCTCGTGCATCTCCACCGGGCGCCTGAGCAAGGGAAGGGAGGGTGGCGGCGCTGAGCAGAGGGAGGGAGAGAGGGCGGCGGGGGAGAAAACGAGCGAGTTAGGGCCTGTTTGGAACGTAGGAATACAAAACAAAGGAAAGGAAAAAAACACAGGAATAGGGTGGAGTGAAATGTGAATAACTATAGGTTTCAAAAACGAAGGAAGTGAACCGGAGAGGTGTTTGGAACACAGGAATCAAAATACGGGAAAGTTAACTTTTGGTGGGTCCCATGGCAGTGATTAACACAAGAAACAATGCATGGACTTGTCACCACGATGACAGGATGCTAGCCAGATTCCTCATATCCTGTCATTAACTCATTTCTCTCTCTCTCACGTCTGTGTTGCCTCGGGCAACCACGCAGAAAAAGAAAACATGAAGACCGACTGGGTAAAATGAGCATCTACGCCCATGGTTCGGAGGAGGAAAGGAATTGACGAATCCTGTGTTCCAAACACCCTCACATGCTTTTTTTTCCTATAGGAATAGGAACCTCCAAAATTCCTATGAAAAAACTGCATTCCAAACAGGCCCTTATTAGGGTTGGGAGGGGATAGGATGGAGTGCAGTTAATTTCCTAAACGTTGAAGGGTTTGCAAAAATAATGGACGGGGCAGGTGTCTAGCGCAGAAGAGGTCAGCAATGCTCCAATTTCTGTGGTGGTTCCCAAGGGGAGGGATTTTAAATAACTCCGATATATGTGGTCGGGGGGAGAAAAAGCAACGACTTTGGCTCTTCTGCTTTTCGATAAGTCATGCTATTCTGGTCCTTTTCAATAATGTTCTTTAAAGAAAAAAAAAAAAACGTGGAAATGTTCTGCTAGCTGTAACAAGGACAAAGTCCAAAGTCGCAAGGGCTACCGAGGCATTCACGGATTCGGTTCTGAGGCGTGACTACCCATCATCCATCCATCCTGCTTATCATCTAGAGGATTATTATCATCTAAGCACTAATGAAATTAATTAGGACTCCTCAAAGTAATGGAAAAATTCAAAACAAGCGAAAGTGGATCTTCTTCACAGTTCTGGTGAACTCTTTTTTTTTTTTTTTTGAGCTTAACAGGTACTTATGGCCCTGCATTCATACACAAGTGCTCAGCCAAATCGCGAGCAGCTAGAGAGTTTACAAACTCTGGGAGGGGTCCAACCATACAACAGATTGGCCCGGGTCCCAACTCATACACAAATTCGCAATCTCATGCGCTACTGAATTACAAGAACGTGGAACATTATGAATATTATTACAAATGAAATGATCAGCGAGGAACTCCCGTAAATCTTTGAACAAGAAACCATCCGGGGCCAGATCCCGAGAGTTTGTAAGCAGTGCATCCTCTAGCAATGTGCTATCAGTCTCCAACTCCACACTAGAAATTCCATGTATTTCTGCTGCCTCAAGTGCAAATTTGCATGCCAGAGTCTCAGCCATCATAGCATCACGAACAGGGCTTACTCTGGTTGTCCCAGCCATCACCGGCTGGCCAGTATTATTTCTGATAATGAAGCCGCATGCTCCTATTGTCGTCCCAGGTTTGAAGGCCCCGTCAAAGTTTATTTTTAGGCGGTCTTCCCCCGGTGGCTCCCATCTCTGTTGTCGGACTACACCTGGTGATTGCTGGTTCAATGTATTTTCGTTACCATTCTGTATCTCTGTAACCATTCGTAGCACCATGCCACACACTTACTGACTTGACAGCTTCTTCTCTCCAGCATTCAATTTATTCCTGGCATCCCATAGTTTCCATATGAGTACGACTGCCATGAGACATACGTCTGTCTTCAGTTTTAGCATGTCTTTCACAAACTCTAGTGCAGAGTGTGCCTTTAGCAACTGTTTCCTGACATCCTCTAACTGCAGCTCCCTCCAGCAAGCACGCACATTTTTGCATTTGAGGAAGCAATGGCCTCCATCTTCATCAAATCGCCAGCAGACTGGACACCTTGTATCTAGATCAATACCTCGCCTTTTGATGTTGGATTTCATCGCTAAACTGTTATGTCCCACTCTCCACAAAAACTGCTTGAGCTTTGGTGGCCACTTCATACTCCAAATCTTGCGCCACACCTCATCAACATTATTGCCACCGCTAGCATTAGAACTCTCTCCCCGTTGAGATACACGATTAAGTTCTTGACTGTCTTCCAACACATGATAGGCAGATTTGACACTGAAAATTCCTTTTGGATCAAAATGCCATGCCACCACATCATCGCAGGTTGGACGAGTTGGGATAGCAAGAATATTCACCACATCTTCTTCCCAAAATACATCTCGGACCAGCTGAGCGTCCCATGTGCCCGTCAAAGGATCAATGAGTTCAGAGACTTTGGACAAGAGTACTGAACCTCTTGGTGTCCTTGGTCTTCTAGTTATACCAACCGGTATCCATGGGTCCTCCCATATTCGTATTTGCTCCCCATCGCCTACTCTCCAAATTATTCCTTTTTCCATAGCTCTAAGTCCTCGTAGGAGGCTGAGCCAGGTATATGAGATTTCTGGCCTCTCTTTTGCTGCCATGATATCACCATTTGGCCAATATTTTGCCTTCAAGAGCCGCGCACACAATGATTCAGGGTTTTGCACCAGCCTCCACACTTGTCTTGCTAACATAGCTAAATTGAAAAGATGTAGATCTCTGTAGCCGAGCCCCCCTTTATCTTTTCTACTAGCTAAAGTCTGCCATGAAATCCAATGCATCTTCCTTTCATCAGTTTGCTGTGCCCACCAATATCTACATATCATAGCACTAATATCATCACATAGGGTCTTTGTTAAATCAAAACAAGACATGGCAAAAGTCGGGATGGCTTGAGCAATTGCTTTTATCAAGGTTTCCTTCCCTGCTCTTGAGAGGAGTTTTTCTTTCCACCCCTGAATTCGCTTCCACACCCTGTCTTTCAGATATGCAAACGTCTTTGCTCTGGATCGACCCATATATACAGGTAAGCCAAGATATTTATATCACTTTTACCTCATGTGACAGACCCAATGTCACCAAGAATTCCTCCTTCGCTGATTCACCACAATTTTTGCTAAATAGAACAGAAGATTTCTCTTTGTTAATTATTTGCCCAGAACACTCCTCATATAATTGTAGCACGTATTTGAGATGGTCTGCATTCCCTTGGTTAACCTTGAGAAGAAGCAGTGAGTCATCCGCAAATAATAAATGAGTGATACTAGGTGCATTGTCACAAATAGAAACCCCTGTATACATTCTTGTTCTTCTGCAGAATGCAAAAGAGAAGAGAAACCTTCAGCGCATATTAAGAACAGATACGGGGAAAGGGGATCCCCTTGTCTCAGTCCATGGGTAGGTATGATCTCTTCAGTTAACTCACCATTCACCTTAACCCGATATGAGACCGTGGATACACACTTCAGAATCAATGAGACCCATCTGTCATGGAACCCCAATTTTCTCATCATCCTTGCTAGAAACTCCCATTCTACACGATCATATGCTTTGCTCATGTCCAGTTTAAGTGCAACATATCCATCCTTCCCACTGCGCTTGTTCTTGGTGAACTTGAGATTACTGGGCGTTAACAGCGACAGTGGTAAGTGCCTCCTCGTCCTCTTACTCTCACCTCATGCATTGGTGACGACAGCACAGGTCATCCTACGTCCGGGACTCCGGGTGCCATTTGATTTGTCTCTTAGATCCTATCCTCTAAACTTCGGAGCTGAACTCAAAATAAGAGTATAAAGTTAGCTCTACACTTTGAGATTTTTTACAGTGCTTGGGAATAATGTCAGCCCTCCGTTTCATCAGATCTGACAGTCTAAAAGTGAGAGGAACCATCTGGGAGGAACTTAAGTCGTAGGTCGGAACCAAAAATCGTAAGGGTATAACAGGCAATATTTGCGTTTCTTCTATGATGGCAGAGGCCGTCGCGCTCACGCTGCAAGTTGGCCTCGCCCGCCTCGCTAGCTACTTTGTCGCCGGTGTGCCGCCGACAACCAAAGCTGTTGAGCCCCGCCCGCCAAGCGTCGTTTAAGCACATCCGCGCCGAGGAAGTGCGCCACTCGTCGTGGCCTCTCTTCGCGGGCGTCGGGCGGTTGGGACCACCTGGGCAAGCGGCTCTTCGACGACAGCGAGAAAGGTGCCGAGGGTCCGGTGTCCAAACATAGTTAGACATGCCATAGGATATGCGGACATCCATAGCCATGCGTACTCAGTTCACATCGGCGACTGGATCCCATGGCTGGACTGTCTCGACCTGCAAGGCTACGTGAGTAGGATGAAGAGGGACGCGTTCTTAGAGTACCTCGTCGACGCGCACAGCCAGAGCCAGCACCGGCGCGACGGCGGCGGAGATGTCGGAGCACCCGAGGAAGCCCTCCATCTTTGCCATGGCACCGAGGAGGACCGAGTCGTAGAATGTGATCGAATTGGCATCTGGTGGAGCTATTAACAAAAGACTAAACTACCCTTAATCATAATTAGGGGAGAGGAACTAGCTAAAAATAGATTAAGGGGAGGAACCACCGGTTCCTCCAAGCACCGTAAAAACTCTCCTAAACTTTAGCCCACCATATTTGAGGATTGGACTTCAAAAGTTAGCTAAAGTGCTCTAATATTTTTAAACCTCTAAAATTTAGAAGAGGATCCAAATATGATCTTGGAGATGAGGTCCTTGCTCGCGCTGGCCGTGCGGATGGACCCTTCGGGGAGGCAGATGGTCAGGTACTTCATTCATGTTGGATGCCTCGTGTTTTTTGCTTTTTGTTTGTGTCGTGGGATTTCGGTGGTCATCCATGAATTACTCGCAAGTCGCTGTATCTGTTGCCATTCTTTTGGTGGTTCTTTTGCTTAATGAAATACGTAAAAGTTACGATCTCAAAAAAGAAATAAATATGTGGGCCTATAGTTAAAAGCCGGTAGTGAAAATTAGTAATGGCATTAGGAGTTTTGCAACAGCTAGTAAGTTGAGTTGGAGTTATTTGTTAACCCCTACACACAATTATCTCTTTGTGCTCTAGTTTAGACAATTAGTGATAGCATTAGGATTACTGCTTTAGTCTAGTTTAGGCGCTTTGCTTTAGTTTTAGGTGCAGAGTTGAATAACATTTGTACCTATACCTCATGGTCTTGGCTATTGGTGCTTGCGCCGCCATACTTGTGCATTCCGAGGCTCGTAAGTCTTGCGAGATCACTCTAATGTCACATTTGTGGAGTGATCATCGGTGGTATATCTATCCTATTAATACATCAACTTCTCTGTGTTCAAAACCATTCAAATGAACCGTCCAGCAACCTTCTCACTCGTTACTCGTTCACACTTCGACGATCAGGATCGAAAGTATGGGACACCTCCCACCCGACCCTCATAATACATACCCGCGCGAGGCGAGATCATCGGCACCTTCCTTCCTCTTCCTTCCTCTTTCCACTCGCGTGTGGCCGTGACTTGAGGCATCCATCTGCACGCCGCCGGTCTAATTTCCACCGCATACGAGACCTCACCGTGAAGCCGCAACCGAAGTCTGCCGAACTCCGCCCCTCGCGATCCAATCCGGCCTTTCTTCCTCTTCTCCGGCGGCATCGCGGTGTCCGCCCCCTCCGGCCTCCGGCCTTGGCCCCTCCCGTCGAGGCCAGCAGCCCCATCCCGTCACCACCACCCAGTCTAGCTGGCACCCCAGATCTGCCGCCGGAGGAGCCCGTGGCCATCAATTGGTGAGAACGCTGCCCATCCTCCACTACGTCTCGATCTGATTCCCTTTTTTACTGTTTCTCTTAGAAACTTGTTTGATTCGTTCATGCTGGCTGGTTCTGACGAATGGTGGACCCGTGAGACATTGGCCCCGTTGGTAGGCCACGAGGCTGCCCAGATGCTGTAGCCATGGATCCTGTCCCTCAAGCCAGCAATAAGAACATATTGAGTGAGTGATCTGTGCATCCCAGTTGCAGCATTGTTTAGCTTTTTATGCATAGTCCAGAGATACGCATCACATTGCTGAGATGAAAGTTCTATAATATGTTAGCTATTTTGGTTTAGTTCCGATCACATCATTTTCTAATTGTAAAGGTTAAAGTATCAAATTCTGCCATGCTTTTCAAATGTCACATCTATATAAACTGGTTCTCAAATATGTCAGATCTATATAAACTAAAGTAGTATAGTTAAAACAACTTTAGCCATTTACTACGATTGTGCATGCTTTGTATCTCTGTGGAGACAAATGAATGAATAGGCTTACCAAATTGGATATGGAAATCTCTCTCAATCCTTAATGAGTGGGTCTCACATATGTTATTGTTGTTTGTAGGGACTGATTTTCTGCAGGTAGCTATCTGTGCTTGTGTTCATTGTTGCAGTAAATATTTGGGACTTAAAATGCAAGTATGTTGTCCGACGGGAGATGGTCATTGATGCTCAGGTATCTTGAGTGAATTTTTGCAGCACCCACAGTGTCAAATTTGGGATCATTTGACTTGTTGAGAAACTTAGACTCTGTAGTAGTAGGTTAGGGCAGCTGGTTTGATAACCTTTGCTGTCCTGCATTCCAGAAAATCTGCAATGAGTTCTGTTGTTCGTGTCCTACTATTGACAATCACCAAAGCCACAGCTAACGATGCAAAGTTTAGCCTCATTATTTTCTACTTTGTTGTAGGTTCGAGCAGATTTTTCTTTGTTATGAATTGTAATACAACGACAACTTGCACGTGAAGGTGTATCTTTGTCCTTTTTAAATGCTTGTTCAAGTAGAAGTTTCGTCCTCTCTTTAGTTACCTTCCAAGCAGTTGCTAATTATTGTTTTGTTATATGCTAGCTGATTTAGTGTAGACCATGGAAGATATGGATCAACTATTAAATTAAGTTGGCAGTGGTCAAACTAATGTTGTATGAACTATTCGCAAAAAAATGTTGTATAAACTGTAACAACTAGCATATTGACATGCTCAAATTTCTACAGATGAATTTATACTGATATGTAGAACTGCAGTTTTTTTTTAGAGTTGGTCTCAGGCTTGGCCTATGACTTGTTGTTAGCGAATACCCTCTTTAGAAAGAGGGAATCCCATTTAGTGACCTTCCGTAGAGTGGACAACACTCGAGCCAGATCGATTTTATCCTTGCAAGAAGGGAGGATAGGACCCTTGCCTAGATTGTAAGGTGATACACAGGGAGTGTGCGGTCCCTCAACACAAGCTTGTAGTGGCGGACTTTCGTTTTCGGGTGCGTGCCACCGGGACAAACGTGTCAAGATTACGAGGACGGTGGTGGAAGCTTAGAGGGAAGCGGCACAATCGTTTAAGGAGAGGATGCTAGGCGAGGGGCCTTGGGAAGAAGGAGAAGATGCACGACATGTGGTGAAGATGGCAACATGTGTACGGAAGGTGGCCTCGAAGTGTTGGGTGTGAGTAGGGGAGGCAAGAAGAAGCGAAGGACACTGGTGGTGGAACGACGAGGTACAAAAGGCTATTAAGGAGAAGAAGGAGTGCTTCAAAGCGCCTCCATCTCGACAAGAGTGCAGCCCAACATCGAGGGCTATAGGATAGCGAAGAGGGCTACAAAGCGAAGCCGTGAGTGTAGCAAAGGGTCGCTTTTGATGACCTTTACCAACGGCTAGGCACGAAGGAAGGGAGAAGGACATTTATAGGATCGCTAGGATACGTGAGAGAGGAAGACAAGGGACATAAACCAAATCAAATGCATCAAGGATGGGGGACGATCGGCTAGCTGGTTGACGAGGAGATCAAGGACAGATGGCGAGAGTACTTGATAAAGCTGTTCAATGGGGAGAATGATAGTCCTACCTTTGAGTTGGACGACTCATTTGACGATACTTGTAGACGCTTTGTGAGGAGAATTCAGGAGGCGAGAGATCGAGAGAGGCTTTGAAGAGGATGAAGGGAGGTAAAGCGATGGGCCACGATGGCATCCCCATTGAGGTGTGGAGATGTCCGGGAGCGAGAGCGTAGTATGGTCGACTAAGCTTTTTAACCTCATTTTTCGGTCAAACAAGATGCCTAAAGAATGGAGGCGAAGTATATTAGTACCAATCTTCAAGAATAAGGGAGATGTTCAAAGTTGTACTAACTTGGGGGGATTAAGCCGATGAGCCATACGATGAAGTGTGGGAGAGGGTTATCGAAGCACGCCTACGAAGGTCGACAAGTGTGACCCAAAACCAATTTGGGTTCATGCCCCGGAGGTCGACCATGGAGGCGATTTTTCTTAGTATGACAGCTTGATGGAGAGATTTAGGGAGCGAAGAAGGACTTGCACATGGTCTTTATTGACCTCGAGAAGGCGTATGACAAAGTACCGAGAAACGTCATGTGGTGGGCCTTAGAAAAATACAAAGTCCCAACTAAGTACATTACCCTCATCAAGGATATGTACAAAGATGCGATTTACATGTGTTCGGGACATGTGATGGCGATACCGTGACTTTCCAATTAACATAGGACTACATCAAGGGTCAAGATCGAGCCCTTATTTATTTACTCCGGTGATGGATGAGGTTACAAGGGATATACTGAGGGTGATATCCCTTGGTGTATGCTCTTTGGCGATGATGTGGTGCTAGTGGATGAGAGTAGAGGGGGTAAATAGGAAATTGGAGCCGTGGAGGCACACGCTAGAGTCGAAAAGGGTTCGATTGAGTAGGACCAAGACCGAGTATATGATGTGCGACTTTTAGCCCGACTAGGCACGACGATGGGGATGTCGATGGACAAGTGGTGGCCAAGAATGATACTTTTCGGTATTTAGGATCTATGCTACGAGAAGGATGGCGACATTGATGAAGATGTTAGACATAGAATCGCAAAGAAGTTGGCTAAAGTGGCGTCAAGCTTCCTGGCATCCTATGTGACAAGAGGGTACCACGTAAGCTAAAAGGGAAGTTCTATAGGACAATGATTCGCCCGGGCGATGTCAGTATGGTTTGAATGTTGGCCTACAAAGAGGCGACATGTCCAACAGCTAAGTGTGACCGAGATGCGTATGTTGCGTTGGTTTTGCGGGCATACTAGAAGGGATAGAGTTCGAATGAAGATATTCGGGATAGGGTCGGGGTGGCCCCTATCGAGGAGAAATTGATTCAACATCGGTTGAGATGGTTTGGACATGTTCAACGGAGGCCTTGCGTAGTGGAGTTCTAGAGCGGGTAGATAATGTAAAGAGAGGTAGAGGCCGACCTAGACCGACTTGGGACGAGGCGGTTAAGCGAGACCTTAAGGAGTGGAATATCTCCAAGGATTTAGCTTTGGATAGGAGCGCTTGGAGGCTAGCTATTAACGTGCCTGAACCATGACTTTGTTTCCTTTTCTATCTACCCTAATCTTTATCCTTTTGTCTTGTGCCTTTCTACGTTCTTTTGTACTGTTTTATATGGGTTTCATCTCTAGCCTACCCCAACTAGCTTGGGACTAAAGGTTATGGTGGTGGTGTGTTGGTCTCCAGGCTTGCCATGTGATAGAACTGCTTTTTTTAGCTCTTCCTAATTGACCAGTCAGATGGATCTAATAATTTGCTCTATGTACATTTTCAATGCTCAAGTTCGCTTACGACACAGCTCACAAAGTATTGTTGTTAAAGTACTTAAGAATAGATGAGGTATAACATTGATTTATAATGGTTTTGCAGGATCTAATAACATCTGATGAATTGATCGAGCTGTATTTCAGGTAGACTACAATTTTACACATGGTGCTGCAAAAGACTGGGCTGCTGCAAGAGAAGGAAATGGTCCAGTTAGATGATGCTCTGCACGTAGCTGTATTTTTTAACTTTCAAATGCCTATTATTGTACTTCGGCAATCTATTTGGGATGTATATGTTTTTCTGCAATTTATTCTGAGATGGAGTTGAGCCCCGCCAATGCTTATTCTGAGATGCATTTATGTTTTTATTAATTAACTATCAGTTGTTTTGTTGTAGCTTGGGAGCAGCTGGCCTACATTTAGCTGAGCGGAAAGGAATGTAGCTAGGAGGTATATGTATTGCCATTTATTCTATATAGCAACCTCTATCACATCTTCATAGTTCTGGTGGATACTCTATGTAATTATTACTTATAGCTTAACATACTCATGTATTTTGACCATGAGAACTTAATGTAAAGTGTGCTGTGTACTGTCGTGAAATGTGTCATATTGTGAAACATGGGGTTTTGAAATTTACACCCTGGATCCATTTTTTTCTGGAATTTATTATCAGTGACGTGTATTGCCGGTAGCGTCACTCATGTAACTTACTTATTGCTATCTGCCATGCTACCAACTTCACTAAGGAGGCAATTCATAGCCGACATTTTGACAAAAATTGCAAAAGAATGTTGCGACAACATTCGTGAAGATATCCAATTCATGATTAAGAAGTTAGCTAGAATGTAACTTACATGGTTATTTTTTACCACAATATACAAAAATGTACCATTGCTGTAACTTAGATGATTAGTTGAACAAAAAACGTTGCAATGCCTTCTTATATCTGATTGAAAATTTGAGCTTTCCAAAGAAAAATCGTAGCGTTAGCACGGCATTATACTAGTATATATGAGAGAGGAGAGGCGTCATTCAGTGTATTGGCCGAAGTTCTATCAAGTGGATACGACATAGAGCGTTTGGGAGAGATTTGGTGCCGACCAGCTTGCACTTGGGGTTAGAGATAGCAGCATCTCTAAAAAAAAACTTTTCGCAAGAAAAAAACATCTAGAAAAAAAAAAACTTGTGCTAGTTAGAACATGAGTAGATATTTATAAGTGGTATTTGATTTAGCTTTTAAGCAATATAATTCACCCCCTCGTCACCATCCCCTTGAATATCGCCAAGAAAAAGTCTTGTCAAGTTCATGTATTTACTGAGTCATTTACTTTCTTTCAATTAACTGAAACAATTTAAACTTTTAGAGATTGAATTGTTGCGACGCCCTAGGATGTAAACTTTCTCGCAACAGAGTACGTTAGTTGTAGATAATTTGTTTTGTACTACTAACTTGTTATTGAGTACTTACAAAATAGAAATTGGAAACACCTACTCAACCATTGGAATAGTTTCTCATAATTAATTTTATAAAACTCGAAAACCGAGCAGAAGTGAGTGGAAAACTGCTCGAAAACCACAAAGGGAGAGGACGCCAAACGCATAGCAAGGAGGAGCGCGGAGAGAGAGATTTACCAAGTGATTATCTTTACAGAGTTCAGATATAAAATTGTTGGAGGCTTGGAGGTTTTCTTTTCTTATCCCTAGACTTTGTATTTCTTTTTCTGGTTTTGTTCCTTAATATAGGATCGAGTTCTCTCCCGAAAATTAAAACCTTTAGTCCACCACACGATATGACTTGTCTGCTTGTTAATTAGTCGCTTGTAAACCCACGGTGTGAATGCAAACGAAAAATTATCTCATCGCAATGTCAAACAAGTTTCTTTCAGGTTGAGTCATCGTAAGAGAAGTGCACAGATCACCTCAGCATGACAGCGCGCATAGAAAGAGCCATTGTCTTATGTGTGTGTTTGACATTTCATAACAGCGCACCCCTGTATGTCTTGGTGATGAGAGGTCATAAAAAGACCAACAATTCGCTTTTGAAATGTCTTCCTGTTTGGAATTTAAAATCATCAACAAAGGCACTGCGGTCTACGCGGTCTACGTCTCCCTCTACTAAATTAGCAGAAAAATCTGCTCACTGCTGCTATTTAGAGACCGGATTCACAGCTTTCGCTGTACAACAACCGCGTCACCGCGGGTTACCGTTCAACAGAGAATCATGTCACTGTAAAACGTCGGTAGCTTGAAATAAAATGTCTTCGTAACATCTCAGACCTGCATGTTGGGACGTGATCGACGATGGAGCATTTCTTGTGTTTTTCTAATTTTTTTTAGATAAAGGAAATTATATATTTCCGCTTCAGTCATGTTCTCACGAGAATACATCAGACTAAATTATTACAACAGGAAATTAAAAACAAGAAATGGCGGAAGAGAATTACGCCCCCAATAAGGGCTCGACTAGTCCTACGCGACACATGATTTGCTACGTGATGTCCACTCCTCAAGAATAAGACTACCAACGCCGATACATACACTATCGCCACATGTCCGTCGGATTCAAAAAAAAAAAAAAAGATACTAAGAGATCGTCGGACATTGGCCACCATTGAAGACACACGTGCATTGAAACTTGGCAACAACACGAAACCTCTAGTGCAGCCGCAGGGAAGCGACCATACAAGGGGTCTTGTGTTTTACTAATATAATAAGTTATCCGTATAGGTGGGTGTCACTGCCAGCCTCGTGAGGGTGGCAAGGTATGTGACGGCCGAGGGACTAGACCGGGCAGGGGCCTAGACCGGAGAGGGGTTTAAGCCCACGTATACAAACCCTAATGCCTTATAGTCCATTAGCATTAGCAAACTAATTATAAGACAATCGAGACCTCGGGTCGATGGCCTAAGAAAATAATATTTGCATTTCTAGCTTTCTTTCTTGGGTTCCCTTCGTCGTGGCCCTTGAATAGAGCGAGTGAGGAGCCGCAACGCAAACACTTTGATTGCGACTCGAGAAGTTCACAACGTGCCAACGCTACAAGCGCACATGTGGGCATGCAGAGAGTCAGTGACCCCGGGGTTCCACGCCTCCGACAACGACATCTTGTTATCGGTTTTTGCTCCTTGGATTCTTTGCGAATTGTGATCACCGATGGGGCGATCGGTTGTTCCGATTCATGCCCAACCTCTAGGTATCTTTTCTCTTTTTGTAGTTTTAATCAAAGTTAACTATTATATAGTACTAAGAATATATTATAGGTTTTGCTTTCACTTTATAAGTAAATCAACTCATATATTATAAATTTTATACATAGGGGATGTTTGGTTCAAGGCCACACCGGGCCTCGCCACAACCGCTCTTGCCGCGGGCGACGAATCGCTTCGCCATGGCCTTGCCAACGACCAGCCGCAATTATTGACAAGCGATAGGAGTGAACAAG
This sequence comes from Hyparrhenia diplandra, assembly GCA_015847255.1. Lineage (NCBI taxonomy): Eukaryota > Viridiplantae > Streptophyta > Magnoliopsida > Poales > Poaceae > Hyparrhenia > Hyparrhenia diplandra. The sequence goes on from JADLZK010009402.1 coordinate 73,628, forward strand.
AGCAAACGCCATGGGCCACGCCACAATTATTGACAAGCGATAGAGAAGCAGACGAATGATGGCGGCCACCGGTGTGGCATGGCAGAGTGTGGATGGAATCCAAACAAGCCAATAATCTAGAGGGCCATCGCGACGAAGTTTGCCGAGAGGCCCCTCAAAATCCTATGGCTGACACTGGGTGGGTGTTCGTATTTTTAAGTTTACAATTGCAGTTGGTCAATGTCAAGAGTCAAGACGTCCATATCAAGATTCATCTGACTTTTCCTTTCTGGCGATGTAGGTACACAGTGTGCTTGTAACGTGTATCACTACAGCATAGCCTATTATACAAGGCATTCAAAAATGCCTTTAAAAGTGGCAAAAATGCCTTCAAAGGGTTTTTAAGGCACATTTGAAAATGCCAGCTATAAACAAGACTTAAAAAGGTCTTTTGAGGCATTTTTTCAAAATGCCTTCTAAAGTCAACATATGAAGGCATTTTCTAGATGCCTATAAAAAACTCTTCAAAGGCATTTTGGACAAGCCTTCAAAATATTATTGAGGCATTATTAAAATGCCTCCAAAATCAGTACCATCTATTTGACAATGATCCTCAATACACAGCTTAGGTTCATACAAAAATCCAAACAATATATCCATACAAATATTAAAATCATTCACAGACATAAGTTTCTGTCTCCAAATATCCATCAAACAAAAAAAGTAATCAAGATCCTCAGTACTGTAGCTTAGGTACTCAATTATCAATGACAAGTTTCCTTCTCCCTTTTAAAAGATAAAAGCATGACATGCTCACATCAAAACCATATACAAATGCTAGTATATATATCCAACTGAATAGATATCTCCCCATTGTCGGCCTTCTTAGTTTCTTCACTTGGCGATTGCTCCTATTAAGAGAACAGAAAAATCTCAATGAACACTACTAGCTGAAAAACAAATAACAATCATTAGAAGACCAAAAGAAGAAAATATAGCAAAGGTGCAATCCATTATCACCTTCAGCAACTTTGATGGGGCAATGTTGGCCTCTCCAAGTCTATAGCTACATTTCTTATTAAGCCTTCCAGGGTCTTCACCGTCTCCTCTTGCTTTTTTCTGTCCATCTTTACTGCAATAATTTTATCCAATTCACATTAGTTATAGACATACAGGAAACCATAATTTTTTTACATACAAAAGGAAAAGAAAAGAATGTGCAGTAAAGAGAGGACAAATGAATAGTTCAGTTTAAAGACCCAAATAATCACTGGAAACCATAATCACTGGATACTTTTACCTTAGTAGATCAACAGTGGTCCCATCAATATCATTCCTAATCCAGTTCTCATCCTCATCATCATGACTAGGTATATCAGTGCTCAAATTTTCAGTTGGTAAAGGTTGAGGTTCTACGGGATAATATGAATTTGTTTCATCCTCATTCTCGTCAATTCTAGCATCCATATTGAAATAATCCCTTGGAGTTGCATCAACCACAGCATGCCAGTCCGTATCAACAAGATCTTATACATAATAAACTTGGGTCGCTTGTGCTGCTAAGATGAATGGCTCATCAAAGACATCGTTACCACTATTAAGTAGATTGTTGAAATTCACTTGTGTTGTCCCAAGTTTGTTCTTTTTCGACCCCTCTACCTTGATGTACACTGTCAACCCAATCACACTTGAACAAAACCATATATCCTGTATTTGAGTAATTTAATTCTATTATTTCTGATATGCGGCCATAATAAGCGACATCTCCTACAGATGGGTTGTTATCTTTTGAACTTGAAAAACTAGATGTTTTGGCCACAAGTGCTACTGCATCACATTGAGTGGCTTTGCCTTCAGCATAACCCCTTGTGTGGAATGTGTACCCATTTACAGAGTAGCTGTTGTACTTCTTGACCATCATATAAGGCTTCTGTGCTAGAGCCTTACATCATCAGGGATCTCATTACCCCAAGATATCATCCCTTGAACCTAAAAAGTTTAATGATGTCAAAACAATATGGTGTCCTAATCTAAACCGAGAAATATTATAGGTACTTACATGGTCTGAAAACCAATCATGGAAGGTGCTATGATGGGCACGTTCAATGTCACGTTTATTTTTTCGCTTATTTGCAGATAGCTCATTCAGATGTTTTCTACATCATAATGAAAGGAGAATTAGGCTCCTATGTATACTAATATAGAAAGCATGCAGGGGATAAAGATAAGGTTAGCAACATACTTGACAAATGGAATAATATGAGGATAATTCATCAAGACATATCTATGAGCTTGGATCCAAGATATGTAGGGCAGTTCACAAGCAGAAGGCCCCGATAAAGGGCGACCAACTATTTTTAAGTAAGGCAGATGGCATGCTGAGGCACAAGGATGATTGCTAGTACTTTGCAAATACCGTGAGCAAAATGTCATACTCTCATTGAACTGGTAGCCTTCAGCTATTGCTCCTTCAGGATGGCTGCGAGTTTTAACCATGGATTTGTACTTACATAGACATCTCTATAGGGTACATGTTCGTAATGCACTGGTCCAGCAAGCCTTACTTCTGTAGCAAGATGGACAGTCAGATGAACCATGATATCAAAGAAAGAAGGAGGTATGTATGATGTAGTCCCTCTGTCTGCGGGTGAAGATCTGGGCGTATGCCCATTTCCTGGAGGTCAAGGCGAGCATTCAAATTATCCTTTGATCTCTTGTCATCATCAAGAAGACATCTTTTTGTGCGACCTTCGTTATGTGGCATCAAAATTCTTCCATGTCGGAGAGTCTGCCGGATGACGCAACAAGCCATCTTTTGTGCGACCTTCGTTATGCCACCTCATTTTATGCACTGTCTTTGAAGACATGAATAACCTTTGAGTCGTTTCTTCAGTGGAAAATGCCGAACCACCTTTGCAGGAACTCTGTGGACACGCCTTCCATCGACTCCACCTTTCTCACTCTTCCACCTGCTTGATTTACACACTGGACATGAGTTAGCTTTGGCATATTTTCCCTGAACAGTACACAGTCATTTGTGCAAGCATCAATGCAGTGATAACCAATTCCAATAGCCTTCACGAATCTCTTGGCCTCATGGAAGCTCTTTGGCAGCACCTCACCCTCTGGAAGTGCATCCTTAATTAAAGGCAGGAGCTCATCAAAGTAACCATTGCCCACCCTCCATCGATTCTTCAAGGTAAGGAGCCTGATGAGAAATTGTAGCTTTGAGAATGTCTTGCAGCCCGGATACAACTCTTGGCTCCCATCACGAACTAACTTGTACTATGCTTCAGCATCAATATCATCCTCATCCTCAAATCCCCTCTTCTTCACCTAAAGCACCAGCATCATACATCCCAAAAACCCTCCATTAGCATCTGCTCCATTGATCCACCTCAGCGTCATCGTCCTCTGATTGTGACTGCAAAGCAGGACTCGGTACAGATGACATGCCCTCACCATGATGAATCCAGGATGAGTATCCATCCATGAACCCAGTGGAAATCAAATGATCCCCTAACATCTTCTGCCTCTAACCAGTAATTATTTCCACAATCACGGCAAGGACAAAGCACTCTATTCTGCTGGGCTGATGTAGCGAAGGCAAATACTATAAAGTTACGAAGGCCTTCGTCATACTCGACTGACCACCTAAGATGCAACAATGAAAATTAAGCTTTCTATGGAACTGTACTCGACACAGGGAAAGCAAGAGCAATTTGTTACTAATATATTACCTAGCTGCTCTCATCCACTGCTTGTCCATGTTGGCTGCAACAATGTTTGCCACATTAAGTATACGTTTTCCCAAAGTATACAATTTCAAGGACAAGAAAAAAGCATTTTACGCCACACAATATCTAGATATAGAGCATTTTCATGGCAAAGTAAAGATGCAGATAGTTAGTAACATGAGTCCTGAGCAATTACTAGTTAAATGATTAGTGGTAAAGTAAAGATGCAGATAGTTAGTAACATTGATTGAGATGAATAAAAGGGTATACAAACAAAGCCCCTGAGTTGAATCCGTTCCGAGATGGAACTAAATCTGCAGGATACAACCTGTTCGAGAACTAAATTTGCATTGATGGAGCTGCTGCTGCCTATTTCATAACTAGTAATTACATTAGAGCACCTATTGAAAATCCTAACATGAGAGCATTTTCAATGCGTTACAGACAGCACCTATTGGCTACCAAAATTACATTAGAGTAAATTCACATAGAGCACCAGCAGCCTCTCAAGGCATCTGCATTGCCAGCACCTATTGGCTACCAAAACTACATCAGAGTATATTCCCATAGAGCAAGTTGATTCACATATAACCAGCAACATCTCAATACAGAGTATTCAGATAGATCAAATCGATTCTCAAAATCAACCAACATCTCAACAGAGGGATTGGGGATTTACCTAGAGAAGTCGTGTTGGGCGAAGGAGTCGTAGCCGTCAGTGGATGATGGAGGTTGCACGAATTCAACGATGGAGTTGCAGCAGATAAGTCGTGTTGGGCGAAGGAGTCGGAGAGGATCTCAGCGAACTCAGGCAGGGTGCTTACGGATCTCAGAGAAGTCGACGAAGTGATGAACTCCTCGCGCTCGCCTTCCTGCTCCAGACGCCGCAGCTGCGCCCTCCTCCCCGCCTCCGCACCGCCCTTCGCACGCAGGGGAGGACCGCGCTGGAGTCCTCCGAGTGGAATCCTCGACGGCCGCCGCGATTCCGAATCGCCTCATGCTGCCGCCGCCTCTGTCTCGCGGATTTGGGGAGGCTTCGTGAATTAGTGGTGCGGTGTACAGGTGCCTGCCGTTTCGTTCGTGAGTAGGCCCAAGTGGTGCGGGGTTGCTTGCCTTGCCTCAACTCAATCCCGTGCGTGAATACAGCCTGCATGTCCGTGTGTGAGTATATGGCCCAAGTGCCCAAATAATCAATTGACATGGTCAACCTGACTTTAGAAGACATTTTTTAAGAAAACGCCTCTAATACTTAAGCTAATTAAGGCGTTTTTTAAAAAAATGCCTCCAATTTAAAGCTAATTAAGGTATTTTTCTAAAAATGCCTCCAAAAAAATAGTTTTTCAAGGCTTTTTCATAAAAATGCCTTTAAGTAAAAAGGAATTTGAGGCAATTTTAGAAAAATGCCTTTAAGAAATGCCTTTAATTCAATGACATGTTGTAGTGTATTATGCATATCGTACATGAAATCTCCATTTGTGATTATAAAAAAATATATTTCATAATAATTGCCTTGGCGACGCAAGCTTGGTAAGGTTCGCTATTTGGGGTGTCCTCGGGGGTTCTTGTTTGGTTTTGGTAATTGGTGACAACATTAGGTGAACTAATATGTGTGATTATGATAATACACAAAAAATTAGTTCACATATGATGATGCAAAGAAGGAGCTTATTGAATATGAGACATGACATAGAGTCATATGACCAAGGTGGAGAAAATCAAGATAAAACATGGGTTGATGGACCGGTTGCAAGTTTGAAGGGCAAGTCGAAGGCTTTGAAGTGATGCACCGCGAGCCGGTGAAGCTTGGGCAAGACTTGACGCCGATGGACCGACAAAATGGTGAAGAGGAAGTGAGGTCAAGATTGATGGACCAATATGGTCATGTGATGATATGGAGTGGATCATATCATTCTTAATTGTCTGTTTGCAAGTGTTGCATTGATACAGAAGGACATGGAATGGAATGCGCAAGGCAAAGGTAGAACTTAGGGCATTTCATTTCAAGTGGTCTAAGGTTAAATGCACAATTTATTTTAATATATATTTATGAAGTTAGCACTGGAGGATAAAAAAGGAAAGAAAAAAAAAGGAACCGGTAACTAAATTTCAGGTTAACCCGGATGTATTTCCGGAAAGGGCTCTATGTTGGTTGAGCCATTGCCTCATCCCTTCGCGTTTTAAGAGTGTGTTGCGGAAATATATACCACATGAGCTGGAATTTCGTGTGTGGGAGAGAGCCGTTGTTCCTCGCAACTATTCTTGGCGGGCCTAATTGTCGGCGCATGCAAGACCGAGAGAGAGGAAAAGAGAGTCATTGCTTGTCTGCCGCCTTGTTTGACATTATTATAGATGGCCACGCGGTCCAAGGCACAAAGGCATGGCCCATGGCCCTCACGATTTGTCCTAGCCCAAAGAAGCCACGGGCACGGTGGCCCAACCCGAGGCATCAGGGCCGTGCATGGGCGCCACCATGGCCCATGTGAAAGGTCCTAAATGGCTAGGGGGTGAATAGCCTAATAAAATTTCTACAAAATCACTAGAGCAACTTGTTAGTAAATAACAAAGCGTAAATGCGTTTGCTCTAGCTCTACTTGTCCAAGAAGCCTCCTATTGACAATTCTAGTTGCTATAGTCTCTAATTCACACTCAAGGGCTATGTCACTACTTTTACCACTAGGTGAACAAGCTAATTACTCTAGCAACTAAGCAAGTCTACTCAAGCTACACTAGCACAAGATATATGAAAGTAATGCAAGTGTGTAGAGATGATATACCACAATGTCGAGGCTAGTCAATCCAATCACCAAGGATGAATCAATGTGATAACCAAATTGAAGCCAATCACCAAGAGACAAGTGGAGACACAAGATTTAACCCGAAGTTCACTTGAGCACCCTCAAGCTAATCTCCCCAGCCGACCTTCTCACGTGTGGGTCGAGGTGGAGCTCACTTCAAGCCAAATGCCTTTAGGCTTCTCGCATCCAATGCAAATGAGAGGTACCCAAGACACGAGCAATAGATTACTCACACTTTGTCTTCCCGACGAGGAGTGTGTGACCCTCTCACAAATCACCGGAGGTGGCCAAGAACATTCACCTTCTCTTGCCAACGCCTCCACCAATCACCAAGTCGGCTAGGAGTGGTGCTCTCCAAGAGCAACAAGAAAACCACCGGCTCACAACGATCCACAAGTGCCACTAGATGCAAAGATCAAAGCAAGTGCACTTGAATCACCTCAACTCACTAGAATGGATGCTCTCAAGCAAAGGAGTGAGGAGGAGGATGAGTGCTCAGCTCTAGAGGTGTTAGGATTGATTCAAAATGACCAAGAGACCTCCCATGGCCGGCCAAAGGGGTATAAATACCCCACACCATGAAATGTGGCCGTTGGGGTGCAATCCACGCGACAATCACCGACGTGACTCACTCACCGAAGTCCGGTCTGGTGGGTCCGGCCACAACCGACAAACCCCATCCGACCGCCAAAACCAGCCAGCGAGGCGCGCCCGGTCGCAAGATCCGGCCGGCGTCCGGTCGGTCGACCGGATGCTTCCGGTCGGGATGGCGTCCGGCCGCCCGGCCGAAAGCACCGAGCCGAGAAACAATCTTATCGAATCCCGACCGGACCCGGCGACCGGTAAGGCCCCGGTCCGAATTTTCGACCCTCCGGCCGCTGAGTCCGGCCACCGCTGCGAGCTGCGAATTCCGTCGTTGCCGTCGTCGTTCCTTCGCCTTTTGCTCCAAACCGACTTCCGTCACTTGATTCTTGTTGCCGACACGTCAAGAAGAACACCCGACACCATGTGTTAGCATTTTGAAATCATTTTCCATCAAGTACGGAGTTAGCTCTCTAGGTTAGAATGCATGCAAATGATTTTGAACCTAGAGGCACATGAGGACCGATATGTACGATAGTTTTCCCTCTTTATAGTACGGCTTATCGATCCTATAATCACTCACACCCTCTATGGTGTCTTGAGTGTAAAATCAAATGGCCCTATGGATATACCTTTGCCTTGAGCCCATTTTGATCCTCGATCCACGCCATGTCATGCACTTGATCAACAATTGATCATCTCGACCCTTCCATCATGACCACCATGCACAATCCTCGGCTTGACCAATCTCCAACTAAATCAACACTTAGCATAGAGAGATTAGTCCTAAGGATGTTATCAATTAGCCAAACCAATCTAGAGATCTTCACCATGGCACTAAGACAACCAAAAGGTCTAAGACTCCGTGCGCCCGGTGCCTAGCCCCGCCCAAAGAGCCTATTTGCACTTAAAGCCCAAATGGCCATCACATCCTCTCCCTATTCCTAACCCTAATTTCGATCTCCTCCACCCCGCGGCCGTCAGTAGCCCCTCTCCTCAAGGCCCCACGCCGCAAGCAGCGGCAACGCTCCATGATTCTCCCTTTCCCCTCGTGAAACCGGACGTTGCGTACCGCTGCCCTACTTTGCCGCCTCGCCGGCTCGCCCCAACCGGCTTCGCCCCTGCCTCCGGTCTCGCCCCGCTCACCAGCCTCGCTCACACACACCGGCGTCGGTGGCGACATCGTGGTGCTAGCGAGGCCCAACAACCATCGTCCGTCTCGTTTCTTTCGTGAGCGCCACAAACTAGAACTAGAACACGAACACAACACCGTGAGCAACCACCCAAGCAGAGGCTCGGGGCTCATACTTGACCGCGACGGCGGTGGCGGATCGGCGCCCTCATGCTAGCGTCGGTTGCCGGGCCTCTCCCCGCTAGCCATGTTGTCGGGTTAGCCGAATGGCCTAACGTGTCTTGCCTAGGACGTAGGCCATCCACGAACCCGCCGCTTCGCACGCCCGACAGTGCACGACGACCGAGGCGCATGATGATGCCGGCGCAAGACGACCCAATGGCCATGTATATTTGCCGTGAGAGAAGGGGAGCGCTTTGGGGGCTACTTGCATGCATGCATTTTGACTTTGCATGACGACGTGAGAAGGAAAAAGCATGTGGAGAGAGAGGCGCGTGTCGGTTCGACCGACCGCTTTTCCTTTTCATAACTACGACCGTCCGCTAAGCTGCGACACGAGGAAGAAAAAATCATTAAAAACATGGTTGTGACGGAGCAAGAAAAAATCATAAAATACATGGTTCATTGTGCAAAGCAAATGTAAAATAATAGTATCACATCACAATTTTATTCACAAGAAAAATTGTTAAAATGATAAACTATGACTTCGAGCTTGCGACGCCATGCGGCAACACATACGACTCCTAGCATCATATCCCAATCGCGAGCTAGGAAACCCTAACTAAAGCCACAACCCCCATGGCACATCTTCTCTTGACCGTGCTTCTCAAGACCATGTATGTAGGTGGAGGCCGCAAGCTAGCGTAAGTCGAGGATGAGACACAAGGCGATGCATAAGAAGTCAATGAGAAGGATGCAACACCGATCTACTTTTGAAACATCTAGACATTGCAACATACGACAAAAAAATAGATGAAATATTTGGAATATGTGTTTGAAAATAGATGAAACATTTGAAATATGTGTTTGAAACATTTGCAAAACCAACTAAAAACACTTGAAATCATATGCAAATATGTACGTCTCTCATTCTAGATGCCTGCTAGGCTCAGAGAGAGAAAAATGCAAATGAAGTGGAGGAGATGAGAAATGCAACCCTACATATATACCTTTGAAACATGCAAAAACATGTTGCAACAAACAACGGATGGCTACTAAAACATTCAAAAAAAAAAAAACATCCGAAACCCTCTTGAAAATCTGTTTGCAACCCGTCGCAACATCCGAACAAAATGCATGTAACATATGTGTGAAACAAATGTAATATCTAGATAAACACAACCGCAACATGTGTCAAAAAAAACAAATAAAACAAATTGCCTAAACATCCCTCTCAAACAATTGCAACAGGACTCTTAAACAATTGCAACATCCATATGAGTATACCAAAACATACCTCTAAAAACATCTCAAAACAATTGAAATGAACAAATGAAACATTGGGGGAGGCGATCGAGTAGGTTGACGCCGCCGAGGTTGGGGAAGGCCGTCGTGTCGCTAGGGGGCACCCCACGGGGAAAGGACGACACATCGGGTGGGTCAACGCCGCCGAAGTCGGAGGAAGGACCCGTCGGGTGAGGGAGCTCGGTCGCCGAGGATGATGCCGGGCGGAGGGGGCGCCACGCCGCGGCTGCGCCCCGCCATGGGGAAGGACGGCCGAGTAGATCGACACGCCGAGGGGCGGGGAAGGACGCCGCGCCACGCCCGGCGCCAAGGGATGATAGTGGTAGGGAGGAGGGGCGAAAGTGCAGCAACCCGCCGAGTGGGGTGGAGGGGCGCCCGTCGCAAAATTAGCACGGTGAGGATGGTGTTTGGATGAGGACGACCGCCGACGGACAAGTGGCTATGGCACGGTTTGAATTTGTTAGGTGTGGGTGGTGGTGCGGTAAAGGTGACTTGGGCCGGATTACAAACCGCCTCGGAGCATCGTGGACGTAGGTATCTAACAATTATTGTAATTTCCGTGAATTGTCGTATCTCGTTGACCGCACACAATATAATTAGTAATGTATATATATCGTTTATACATTGGAGCCTAGTTTTTCGAACCGGACCGGACCGGCGGTTCGACCGCTAAAAGACCGAACCAGAGTCTACACCGGTCCGGTTCACTTAAAAGATCGGTCATGCATTTGGACCGAAAAAACGGTCGAACCGGCCGGTTTTTTAACGAACCGGTGAACCGCCGGTTTTGTTTGAACCGCCCTGGTCTGTAAATAGCGTGTGTACACATGCACCTGCAGTCCTGCTGTTGGTGGAGTGCATGCATGTGGCATTGATGGGCCCGCCTGGCAGCTGGACAGGGCATGCAGCAGCCATTGCTGGCCCACGACTGGTATAGTGCTAGTACTAGTTTGAATTGAATTGAATATTGTTTAGATTGCTAAAATTTGTAACCGCATGTCACATCGTGATATCTTGAAGACGCGTTTCGTTTGTTAGTGGTAAATATTATCCTACCATGGAGTAATTAGGCTCAAAAGAATCGTCTCAAGAATGTACATCTAAACTGTGTAATTAGTTATTTTTACACCTATATTTAATACTCCAAACATATGTCTTTTTGATGTATTTAATGTGATGTGATGGAGAGAAAGTGATAAAAGGTTAGAATTTTTAGCAATCTAAACAAGGCAGCATGCGTAGTGGTGCTGTTCTTGGAACCCGTGACTAGTAGTAGTTTGGTAGTGCTAGGGTCCGGTCAATTACCTTTTAAATTTTAAAATTGTATAACTTTTTTTTTTAAATGAGCTGCAAATCAGATAAATTGTGTTGTTCCATCTACATTTGGTACTGGAATGGCATTTGATGTTGGACGAGAACAACCTCAAGCTAAATTATTAATTAAATCATATATATGTACCGGTTCAAAGAATTTGTGGCGGTTCGATAAAACGGTCCATTATTATCGGACCGCCGGTTCAAACGGTTCTAAACGGTTGGACCAATGAACCATTGAACCGACGATCACCGGGTCACCGGGTCCGTTCGAAAAACTAGGCATTGGACTCACAGTTGCAAACCAGGGGTGTGTTTAGGTCACGAAAAGTGAACCTAAAAAGTCTACAAGACTGCTACATCAATTTTCGACGCATGCATTGAGCATTAAAAATAGATAAACAAAAAAGTTAAATTGCACAGTTTAATTTGGAAAGTGAGAGACAAATCTTTTTGAGACTAGTTTATCCATTGTGGAAAATAATTATTAAATACAAATTTAAGGTGTTACGGTAGCCGAACCCAAATATTTCACTAATTAGACCCTGTTTGGTTCAAATAAGTTAGTGAGTTATAAAACAAGTGACCTAAAATCAAAGACTTATAAGTCATAAAGCATTAGTTGCAAATAACTTATAAGTTGTTCTATGCATATAAAAGGGGTGACTCTATATGTTTTAAGTCTTATTGCCTATATATAACTCATGACTTAATAAGTCATCTTTGTTTTTATAAAACTAGAAAGAATTTAGGTCGCGGATAAGAAAAAATACAAACGTGTTGCTGAGAAATGAGTATAACAAATGCGGTATTTTACATCAACTACTCATATGCAATCTGTAAAGCCACACTCGACAGTTCTTCGGTCTCTTAGATAGATAAACAGACATAGGATCCCAGTTGTGAGAGTTCTTCTAGAAAACAATTGCACCTGCATGGCCATGGCTGCCACCCCGAACTGTGGTATTTTACATCTAATAAGACTCAGTATATATGGACTCATAATTTGATTGTGGTTAAAATCAAGCATAGACATTGGATACCTGTGATGCATTCCTGTACTACAAACTTTCAAAGAAGTTACAGTTCAGTGCTAGGCCGTCCAAAAAAGAGGAAGATAATTTTATATTCAAGGACATAACTAATTTGTTGATCTGACACATTTAATTGATGCATATCAGATACAGAATTCACAGCTTATATCCATTTCAGTTATTTTTCCACCGATCATAATCTCTGATAAAACATGGGAATCATTGATAATGCATCGCAGCAAATTTAATATAATTTATTCACCTACCAAACCCTTTCTTTTTGTACAGAACTAATCATACGCAAGTCTCTTCTTGTTCATGTTCAGATAACCTAAAGCGGAATTTGAAAGGTTCATATTCAGATAACCTGAAAATTGAAAGGTTATAACCTCTCTGAAAAAAAAAACAGTGGTAGATTGGAATCACCAGCGCTAGATCCAGCCACCAACACACCGTAACTTGTGCTTGCTGCGTCGGTCGATGGAATAAGCCGGCCCCATGACTATATGCTCCCCATCCATAGCAACGTGCTCTTCTGCTTCCTCAGCGCTGGGTGTCATTCTGCATCTGCGAGGAGAGGGAAGATTGATGCAAAGGAAGCTAGTGCGGAGGGGAAGAGTGGTGACTGTAGAAGGCTAGCACTGGTGTACGTGGATGCGGCCCATAGCGTGGAGGCAGGCAGGCGGCGTTGCGGAGGTGGCCGGGCGGCGCCATCGCCATGGGACTTACACCTGTCGTGGAGGAGGCCTAAGCTGGTAGCCATGCCCGGCCATGGGTGGTCCACTCGCTCTCCAGGCATCAGGAGGTCGGGAGGCCAGCCTCGTGGGTGACAAGCAGGGACGCCTCAAAGGCCGGTGAGCTCTCCTATTCTAGTGGAGCGACGACACCGCTAAGAGACGCAAGGCGAGCAACGACGGGGTGGAGAGGAGAATGAACGGGAAGCCACGGATGCCGGATGCCCGAATGCTGTCGTGTGAGCAGGAGGCAGGAGCAGGCCGCAGCTACGCGTCCGCACAAAAAGCCTGAATGGTTGTGAGCAGGAAATAACCCTGATGACCCATGAGTGTACGTGGAGACTCATCGTTTTCTTTCAAAAGAGAATGACTCTTGAGATTTTACATTGATTATTAGGGTTGAGTGGAGCTGTTACCAGCCGGAGAAGTGAAGGGGTGCAGCACATGGAGGCATACAACATGCGAATTTAAGCTGGAGAAGTAAGGGGTGCAGCACATGGAGGCATACGACATGCGACCCTTTTAGAGAGCTGTGGGGCCTACCGATGATTGGCATAGTTGCGTGTCGATAGAGAACTCCTCCAGTGGCCTTCGATGTTTCACTTATTTTATTTTTTAACTTATAAGTAGGAGACTTATTTAAAAGTAAACAGCGCAAACCCTTAGACTATAGGGTTTGTCGATACGCACATCCACTGCTCGATGAACAGAATTTTTAGCAAAAAAAAAAAAAAAAACTCCAGAATCTGACGATGCACACGGACGGACAGACTGGGAGATAGCCGGTGGAGAATCCGTTCCTTTTTCTTCCTACTCCGCTGCGTAGGCAGACGGCAGCAGTCTGGGTGCTGGGCGGACCATCAACGGCACGGCGCGCTGTAGAGTGAGCCCCGTACGCCTCCTCCATGTCCAGCTTGTCCGCGGTCATGCCGTCGGCGAGGTCCCAGTCCATTGCGTGCACGAGCGTGGCCGTCATAAGCGTGACCATGCGCAGGCCCCAGCTGAGCCCCACGCAGATCCTCCGGCCGGCGCCGAACGGGATGAGCTCGAAGTCGCTCCCTTTGACGTCGACGCCCGCATGCTTGCCGCCGGGCAGGAAGCGGTCCGGCTGGAACTGGAGCGGCTCGTCGGGCCACGCCTCCGGGTCGCGGGCGATTGCCCACACGTTCACCAGCAGCGTGGTGCCGGCCGGGATGCGGGCGCCCGTCCACCTCGCACTCCTCGGCGGCCAAGTGGGGCAGCGACAGTGGCGTCGACGGGTGCAGCCGGAACGCCTCTTGATCACCGCCGTCAGGTATGTGAGCCGCGGGAGGTCTGACTCGGAGACCAGGCGGTCGCGGCCGACGATGGCGTCGAGCTCCTGCTGGGCCTTCTTGAGCACTTCCGGGTGCCGGATCAGCTCGGTCAGCGCCCACTCCACCGTGCTCGACGTCGTGTCCGTCCCCGCCGTGAAGAGATTCTGTGGTCACGATATGCCCACAAAGTACATGCATCCACAAATAAGAGGGCGGAAAAACATGTCAGTGTCTCCTTGTGCACGGGAAAGGCCGGAAAATTATTTAACTCACGAGGAACAGTGCTTTGATGTCCGTCTCGTTGATGATGCAGTCCTCGCCTTCCGCGAGCGATTGCTGGTTGCGCATCTTGGCCAGCAGCACGCTGAGCAGGTCCTTGCCTTCCTCGGCGGCCTTCCTCTCCCTGATAATCTCATTCATCATATTGTCGTACCTGCGGTGCAGTCGCTTCATCTTGCGGACCACGCCCTGTGGGTCGAGCCACGCGAGCGCCGGCACGAAGTCCCCGATGTTAAAGACCCCGCCGACCTGCATCAGCTCCACCACCATGTCCTTGAACTCCCTGGCTTGCTCCCCCGTCGACCGCGAACACGCGCCGGCCCACCGTGGCCCGGGCCAGCGTGTTGGTTGTTGCGAACGTTGGCCACCTGGCCCAGCGGCACGGCGCCGTGCTGGTGGTGGTGCTTGGCAAGCTTCCTGATCATGAGCGCCACCTCGCCCTCCCTGATGCCTCGGAGGTCGTCAAGGGCCTTTGCCGAGAAGAGGTGGAGCGCGCACAGCTTCCGCAGCGCGCGCCACCGGGAGCCGTAGGGCGCGAAACACCATGTCCTGGTAGTTGTACGCCAGGTGCTTGCCGCCGGAAATGAGCGGGCGGTTGCTGAAGTTGGCGTCATGGGCGCGCAGGAACTGCGCCGCCACCTTCGCCGTCGCGGCCACCACCACCTCGGCGCTGCCGAACCGGAGCCGGAATAACGGGCCGTACTCTTTCGCCAGCGCGCACATGGTCTGGTGCGGATGAGAGCCCAGCTGCGGCAGGTTGCCCAGCACCGGCCAGCCCGGGGACCCGGCGGCAGCGGCCGATTTCCCTTCTTCGCGTCGGCCCCGCCGCGACGGCGGGCAGGAGGCACCACACCCCGACGGAGAGGGGCCAGGAAGCACAGGAGCAACGGCAGCGACGCGTCCATGGTTTGATGACTTGACTGGCCGCTCGCGCTCGGTTTCACAGGAGGCTGGCCGCTCGCGCTCGGTTCACAGGAGGTGCGCTTGGCGTTGGAGTGAGTGCTGAGCGTGCGGTTATCGAGTGGATCGGAGTGCGTTGTTCATCAATATATACAGCTGCCACCTAGCGTGCTTCAGGCTTCACCTACTTGCATGCCTCTCCTGTTTCACTGGGAGGATGCCTGTTTGTGAACCTCTCTTCTTTTTAAAAAGTTTTTATTTTACAAAATGGCTAAAAAATTAGCTATTAAGTTTATTATTTTTTTTTTGAAATCGTGCTGAGCACGTTTTCATTAAGAGAAGTGGGAAACATTACAATCTTATAAGGCGAGAAGCGAGATGCTCTTAGCATTGTGAAGAAAACACACGACAGAAGGGCACCGGCTTACGTTGGAGCTTAAAAGGTTGTACCACTGGATTGAGCTACGCTATAGGCTAAGCGGCGGGATCGATCCTGCGACAAATGCTCCCGTCTTCAACCAAGCGCTTGCTGTGCAAGGAGTAGAGCGCACATGGCCTCCCCTTCTTTTTTCGGGTGGAGGTAGCGGGTCAATGAATGCCGCCCTGAATTTTTCAACAATCATGGTCAGGCATGCATGGTGGGATGGTTGTCGGGCCGTCCTCACTCCACTTGCTCAACATCACAACGACGAGACTTCTTCGAGGGGGTTCGGATCACGAAAGGAGGATCGGGCGCCAACCGTATACTACGTCGCGGCACCCAATCGTCGTCGGCCAGGTTCTTGTGATTGCATGAGGCTGCGGGGTGGAAGGGATGATTGGCTCTAGGAGGGTAGGCGTGATGGGTCGTGAAGTCGTCCGGGCGACTGGCCGGGGCGGTGCCACCGGTGGTACGGTGGTGACAACCACGCCCTCGGGGTGCCAGGATGTGTGGCTCGAAGAGCAGCAGGTTCCTCCGGCAACTTTATGCTCGGCAGCGGCGAGGTGCGGGGTTGCCGGGGCGTTGCGGCGAGCGGTGGAACGCCCGGCTGCTGTGGTCTCTACGCCCGCGGTGTGGGAGCAGCCGCGACGGGCATGGGCAGTGGCCGCCTACGGGCGCCCGACCGCTGCCCCGCCATCCGCCTCAGCGCCATAGTTGTCACGGGTAGCCCGGCCGTGGAGAGCAAAAGCCGGGCGCGACATCGGTAGCATCCTCGGGCACCTCACCATTCGCGAAGCGAATCCAGGTCACTCGTAGCGGTGACAGCGGTGCAAATGACGCTGTCCGGGTTTGCCGACGGATAGCGGCGGGGACAGGCGCCGCGACGCGGGAGGCGTGGCGAAGCTTATCAAGCATCGGTCGACCCAAACTTGTGGCCCCTCACCCTCGTGCACCAAAAAGCGGTGGAAATTTAGCTACTAAGTTTATCCAACCTATTGGGTTGCTCTTAGAAACAAATAGCTATAGTTGAGTTAGAGGCCATCTCTTAGTGCTCTATTTTATACAATTAGTAAAAGCATTAGGATTAGTGTTTTAGTCTAGTTTAGGCTGCATAAGAGCTTTGCTTTAGTTTTAGCTTCGGAGTCGAATAACATTTGCATACCTCTTGGCTGTTGGTGCTTGCGCCACCATAATTGTTGTACATTCCAAGGCTCGTAAGTCTAACGAGATCGCTCCAATCACGTTTGTGGCGTGGCCGTCAGTGGTGTATGTGGGCACTCAATGTATTGGCCGAAGTTCAATCAAGTGGAGATGACAGAGCATCTGGGAGTAAGGATGAAAACGGTCGAACTTCGTCGAAAAATATCAGAACTGTTTTTCTACTTTTACATTTGAATACGAAAAACTAAACTAAAACGGTAAAATCGGATACACAAATGAGCGTGAACTACGGAATTTTGGAAACAAACTAATTCGGCGGACTTACGTCGAGCACGGTCAATATATGAAAAAATTCAATACGAATTTCGATGCACATTGCCTAAAAATTAATGTGTCATTTTGGCAAATTTCGAGGCGAGAAGAGCAAACTTATCATTTTAGTCCATCTAACTTTCTATCTTTTCGACCAGCCCAATCATATGCAACGCAATAACAACGCGCCGCATGAAGCCAGATGTAGCCATGCAGCGCCCGGGCGAGATGATTAGTCCCTCCTCGGCGACTCGGGGAGGCACGACAAAAGGTGTGTTGCCTATATAATGTGTCTATAACCATAAGTGCTCCACACTTATCTTTGCATAGTTGCCTAGTCGGCAATGATCGACAACAAAATTCAAAATTTTGAATTCGGGATATTTGGAACTAAAAGTAAAAAGTAGAAAACGGTCGAACTTCGGTCGAAAAACTCCAGAACCGTTTTCTACTTTTATATTTGACATATGAAAACTAAAACGGAAAAGCCGGACAAAAAAATACAAATTGATTGGATTAAATACAGAAAACGAAACGTTCCGTTTTCATCCTTATGTGGGAGAGGTTTGGTGCCGACCAGCTTGCACTTGCGGTTAGAGATAGCAACATCTAGACTTTGCACTTGCCGACAATTTGCAAGTTGTTTAAAAGTAACTCTCGGAGATGCTCTAACTGTTTTCTTCTCTAGACTTTGTACTTCTATTTCCGGTTTTCTTTCCCCACCGTGTAAATGCAAACAAAAATTATCTCATCGCAATGTCAAACAAGTTTCTTTCAGGTTTAGTCCTCGTAAGGGGAGTTGCTTGCAAACCCACCGTGTAACAGCGTGTAAGTGCAAACAAAAAATTATCTCATCGCAACGCAATGTCAAACAAGTTTCTTTCAGGTTTAGTCTCCGTAAGGGGAGGCGCACGTACAGATCACCTCAGCATATGACAGCGCGCATAGAAAGAGCCATTGTCTTATGCATGTTTGACATTTCATAACACCGCACCCATGTGTTATGGGCCGCCTGCCCTAGTGAACCGTATAGCATATTGGGCCTGAGGCCTGTTGTGCGAATTAAATAGAGCACTAAGAGATGGCCTGCTGTGCGAACTTACGAAATGAGTTCGGTTCTTGTGGCTTACCTCACTAAATCCCTTGGTCCAAGGAATCAGGCCTTGTTAGTTGTTAGTATATGAAAAAAAGAATGCCTGGCTAGGTGGAGAACCAAACACGCCGCTGGAACAAGGCCAGACAACTAAACAGTATAGGTGGTTGTTCACATTTTTAAGTTTATAGTTGAAGGATTTGACTAGACATATTTGGTCAAAATGTCAAGAGTCAAAGACGTCAATATCATGCCTAGGATTACCCCGCCGCCTCCTCCCGGTCGTCTTCCCGCGAAGGCGACAGCGGGAGGCCCCTAACCCCAGCGGCGCCGCTCTCTTCTACCCCAACTCGGCCGCGCGCCGTAAGGCCGCCGGCTTAGCGGGATGGCGGCGCGGGCGTTTGGCGTGGGGCGGGGCACCTCCTCCTCCGGCGGCGTGGGAGCGGGCGGGCGGTCAGCGGCGGGCCGGGCCGATCGAGCACTCGCGCCGGATCCGGTGTCAGTGGCTGGATTCGACCCGATGGTCCGGATCGAAGCCGGTCCACGGTGGAGGACGCCGCGGCGGCGATTTTGGCGGCGGGCTTCCTCCGTCAAAGTGGGATCTGGCGGCTCCATGGCAGGCTCTCCTCCGGATCTCCAGATGTTCATCGCTGCCTTAGTCGCGGGGAGAGTGGGATGAGGGCGGGCTAGCGGAGGTAGTGGTGGTGCTCACGCCTCGACACGTGGTCCGGTGACTCGGGCGTGGTGTGTGCATCGGGGGGAAGTTGGAGGAGCAGTGAAGTGGGACCGGGGCGGCGGCCGGCTTGGTCAGGTGCAGTTTCCAGCCGTGCGCTTCGGCCCGGCCAGGACGGAGGGGAGCAGGTGGAGCTCCGGGACGAGGTTGCCGGTGGAGTGGGCTGTGTGGTGGTGAGTAGTGGAGGTCGCGGGTTCGCTTTGGGCTGGCATGACGGCCGGCGGCATGGGGGCGGACGCGATGCCGGCGTGATCCTACGCGGGGACGGCGTCCGGCGGTGGCGGCGGGCACGCAGGTCGCGTGGATGCGGTGACCTTGCCGCTGGAGGCCATGTGTTGGGGGCGCTGAGTGGCCAGGCCGTTCTCGGCCATGGTGTGGTCGGGAGGTGGTGCGGTCTTCAAGGCGTGCGGGCGTTGGTGCGGCGGTTTGTTGGTGGAGCTCCCCATCTTCTTGCTTCGTCGGTACGCGGTTTCAGCGTCGCCTCGGTGGCGAGGGCTGGGTGGTCAGGTGCGTTCTCGCGGTCGCGGTGGCGGCATTATGGTGATGTACTCAACCATCTCCTAAGTGCGGGGGGTTGTGGAGAAACGTGAAGTCTTTGTTGCTTGTCTTGGCGTGCGTAGGTGCGGTCCGATCGAGGCGAAAGCCTTTACCGACATTCTTCTGCGGTGGTAATGGTGGCGGCTCTGCGGCGTCGTTCTTCCCATTAGGGACAGATTATGGGGCATCATTTACGAGAACCGCAGTCTCGGGGTGGCTCCGGTCCGGTTCTTTGGACAAGCGGCGGCGGCAACCGGCGTCGCGTCCTCCTGGAAGGCGCAGCTTCTCGAGACTTTTCGGCTTGTGGTAGTGTGGGAGGTGGTACGGCGGTTGGCGGGTGCGGCGACATAGGAGGTGCGCGGTTTGGTGTTTGCAGCGGTGAGTGCAAAGGGTCCATGGAGTCTTTGGAGGGTCTTGGTAGTGCAGCAGTGCGTGTAGTGATCTCGGTGATGGCAGCGGAAGTGGTGCTTTCGGTGCGGGTTTGGTTATCGAGTCCGGGGCGATGAATTTGGTGGAGTGTGAGGGCGGTGGATAAGCGAGGCCCCCCCATTAGCTTGGATCGGTGGTTTTCAATGGTGCCGCCTGATTTGTTCTCTTGATACCTTGGTTGGAAGCCTTGGGAGGATCATCTTGCGTGTCTGCGGCAGGGCGTGGTCCCAGTGGTGGAGGTTGATGATGGTCGCTCGGGCTTGGCGGGCTGCGGCCACGGCGTTGGTAACGGCGGCGCGGGCTCAGACGACACACTTTGACTCCTCTCGGGTGGTGGTGGTGGTGTTTGTGTTGTGTGCTTTTGTGTCGATGTCGGTCAGGCCGATCGTTTGTGGATGGAGGTTAGGTGTTGATGACCCAATCAACCAGGCGGAACTTCATGTTTATTTTACTCTCAACCGGAGTTGTATTGTTGCAACAAGTGGTAGGTGGAGGGAATGTCTCCCTATATGTTGAGTTGAGTGGGGCGCGAGTTGAGTTGATTTTGGTACCCTAGGTGTGCGGGTGGAGTAGGGGTACCCTCACACTTGTATGGTTTTTTACGGCTGGGTTTCAGTCAAAAACTGGCCGGCACTTGCCTTTTTCTTTTTTTCGCCTAATAGAAATCGCGGCAAAGCTTTTTGAGTCCTTTCTAAAAAAAAAACGTCAATATTGCGTCCCATCGCATTTTCATTTTCAAACGTAATAGCATGTATTATGCATAGTACATGGACTTTGCAATAGTTCATAATAATTGTGGTCGTATATCGTTGACCGCACAAAATAATATTGTTCGGACTTTGGAGACACATAAGATGCGCATTAGAAATTTACACTAGAGTACCACACGCATCAAACGGTTTCTCAATTGTCTTTTGGCATTTGCTGATTTGCCAACTCTCAAATCCAAATGCCAAATCCAAAAGAGTTCATCTTCAACGGTTTGGCATACTTCATTTGGCAAACTTAGATCTAACTTACATTAGAAACCACGAAGAGAAACAAAATTATGTTTATGTCCTTCCATCTCTTGAAAACTTACCTCGGGAACCACGAATTTGAAACAAATTATGTTTATGCCATTCCACCTCTTCTAATACGTCGTTGTGCGTGAATGCCAAGCGTCGTGGCAGCGCGCTATAAATCTTAAATAAGCGCGCTTTGATTTACCAGCGCTCACTAAATTGCCAACTCCAAATGTCAAGCTGTTGGAGGGGAGTTTTTGAAGTGTTTTGGCAAAATTTTAGAATACCAAACACAAATGGCAAGCTGTTGGAGTTGCTCTAATATATAAGGAACTAACATGGAATCTAGTCAAAAAATAACAACCTAGTGCGGTGGTAAGGAAAGTGTTGTGTGAGTGAGAGGTCTTTAGTTTGATTCCGCCCACTCATATGCATGAAAATTGTGGTAAAATGTGAGTTCGATGGGCCGAGGATAGTGGTTGGCGGTGTGGCCTTCCCCTAAAAGATGCTTTTTTTGGGTTTTTCATATTTTTGTCTTTCTTAGAGTGTTTTTTGACACTTGGCAAAGACTACCAAGTGCTGATAAAAAACACTCAGAAGTGTTCTTTTTGGGGAATGTATATGTGGGGGATCGATATTTGGGATACCCGTAG